>VZRN01006455.1:91087-247748 GCA_013397935.1 Dasyornis broadbenti
TTTTTTCAGATTCTCCTCCCCACCCCACTGAAAACCACATCATAACCTTTATTTCTGTTCATGTCAGCCCTGCAGGAGAGAGAAAGCAAGTGAACATCTGTGAAAGTACCTTCTTGCTGCTGCTACAATTGGTGCCAATTCCTCCCTTCTTACCACTCCACTAAGTGCCCAGCTGGCTCTCGTTCTCCAAGAGCAGTTCACAAGCTGTTTGACAGGGAGGTCAGAACGTGCGAGTCTGAATTTGTGCAGTTCCTGTCCTGAAGGAAATTAAGGATTCCAAACTGAGAGAAATCTTGCTTATCTCAAGGTGCTGTTCTGACAGCACAAAACCATGCCCTAGGTGATATCCACTGCTTCAAATTGCCTCTAAAAGTTATAGGCATCTAAAAATATCCAACTACCTAATCCTTGTGATGTTAACAATCCCCATCAGAAACCAGTTCCTGAGCAATAGCCGTGCTCTAATGTTTTTTCCTGCCTCCCAACTCTAGTCTGCCTGACACAGAAGTGAGCCAGCTCTCCCCTTTATCTTGCCATGAATACAAGTACTGAAATTAATGCTCAACAGTCCTATGTACTTACAGGTAATACTGGGTTACAAAATAGGCTACTTGAGATCTAAGCCCTTTTGTCACTTCTGCCAAATGAGAAAGCACTCAGTCTGGGCTTCTTAAATGCCGTCTGTCCTCCATGTCAAAACAACTGTCCTAAAGCAGAGAACAACCACATAGATGTAACTAAGAACACCTTTCACATTCAGTAACAGGACAGGTTCTATACCACAGCTCGACTTGGAGCTCCACAGAGGCAATTGTTAAGCCTTTACTTTTCCAGTGTCTTGGTGCAAAACAAGAGATACTCATAGGAAACAATGTAGAAATTCAAAATTATTTCAACATCGAGTCAGCCTTCCCCAGAAAGGACCCGCTGTAGGACTTGCGACTACAGAATGTGGGAGGATAAGTTTATGGCACTTCAGCATAAACTATTCTACCATTTAATACCCAGGTGGTGGTTTGACTGGAGCAACCTTCAGGTCTATTCTCTGCCTAGAATTACGTGCCCTGCAGCAAGCATCCATTACAAGTGCTGGGAATATCTTATGCTGAGTTGTACCTGAAGCTGTAAGATGAAATACTCTATTCTGCTTGTATTGTACCTTCCCTTTGCTGCACTATATCTCATTGCAAATTCCCTGAAAATCTATTCCTGTGTAATATTCTTAGGGCCCTTTATGGCACTACAATGTTAGCTGCAAATGAAGCCATTCTTTTCTTCTCCCCATCCCCAGCCACTCCAATCCCAGGAGGACCACCCTTCATGCTACTTGTCTGTAAATTTCAACAAAAAATAATTCACTGAATGAATTATAACTCCTTGAAGCTTGGAGTGAATCCTAAGGGCAAAGTCTATCACCAGTAAACGACAGATCAGAAAATCTGTCCCAAAAGGATTAAAAACTATACTACAGTTTTAATCACACCTATGTACAAAAGTTACTTTTTAATTTCCTTTTTCTGCATAAATGATCTTTGCATTTTTATATTCATTGCTAAGGGAGCTTCCATTGTTTCATTCGCAAAGCTGACATCCACTGCATGTCAAAATGAGTGCTGGCTGCTTTTTAGAATACACCATTATACTTGTATTCCAGGATTCTCATACTCTTTTGTTGGCCCCCTCTAATAATATTCTCTCCATACCTGTTCTTGCACTTACCATAACAGCTAAGCACAGTTTCTGAATAATTGATGAATCACTTTCTGTCATGAACACATAAACAGCTGTCTAGAATTATCAGAATACAGTAAAGTAGTATTTTATACCAAACAGCCAAGATGTCTTGAGAGCAAAGTTACTGCACTGGTCAATTAACACTTGTGGCAGAGCTTAACACAAAAATCCGCTATACACAACCTACCACAGCAACAAGCAACACCTTTAAAACACACACATTTGTACTTAACATTTTTAATACAATATCTAGACTTTGTAAAGAAGCTTTCAGTCAGGTTTACAAGGCAGCTCCAGCACTCTCCCTCTCCCCATCACCAGAAAAATATATTCCCCAGAATGAGATACGTTTAATATTTCTGTCAAAACAGGGGTCATATTCCATTTCGGCAAAACCTGTACTCTAATGGTGAGAACAAGACACCAGAAGAAACAACATCATCCATCACCAATGTAGATTAATGGTCGATATTACACTTCCTTTGCTCTTCTGGGCATTGAGAAAAATGGGCATATTTCTCTGCTCTATAAAATTGCTGAGAGACTAATTGAGCAAGTTTAGTCTAAAAACAAAAGGCCACCTATGATAAATTTGAAAGCAGCAGCCCACTCTTAGACTATCTGCTTTTACTTCAGTGTAAAAATACACAAGTATAATGGATCACTGACGAGCAGAAATTTCATAATCATTAATGAGCCATTGGACCACTTAAGAAAAAATTACGTAGCTCGGACTGTTCTACGCATGGAGTTTCTTTTCCGAATTCTTTCACAGATGAAATCCAATTAACCATATATCCTTGACTGAAATCTAAAAAACTCCCAGAGAAACAGAACATGATCACTCCATTCTCCCTCCACAAAACACTCCTCACCTCACAACTATTAAACAGAGAACTGCCAAAGGCATATACAGAGGGAACAACTGAGTATGAAGCTAAAAGGTGATAGAAACAGGTAAATTCTAACAGTATTGGGAGGAAAGTATTGCCTCTCCAAAGAGTATCTTCACACATCTACCTAACCTCCACAGAGTACAGCCTAAGAACAGCAACTGAGCACAAGCTATTGGTACAAATATTTTATTCACAAGAGCTTCCATAAAATAAAATTCTCTCTTTTAAATGAAATGAGCAACAACAGCACAACAGTCAAATGTACTTCTAACAGAAGAATAAACCAGCATTGGCATCTTGGGATGAGCATTTTATAAGCAGACCTAGACCCATTGCTTGTGCAGCTCTCAGGGCTGAACTGTGAATACGATACCTGAACCATAGTGGGGTAAAAGAAAACCCTTTTCAGCTACCAAACTATCTAGACCCACTTGTTTCTGCAGACAGGATAGAAGAAACACTCTTTTAAAGTCTTTCGGAAATAACTGTGGTATTTGTTTGCATCTCTATTAAATATTTTTTTTTAAAAGTCAAGAAATGTAAGACTAGGAGAGAGAGGCAATAAATCTAAAGGGAATCCAGTCTGAAGCGAGGGAAAGGGGTGCTATAAGGAAGGGTCTGCCGTTTGACTGGAAATATGCACATGTTGGCATAGAATTTGCACTGCCCACTGGAGATAAGCGACAGAGGGGCTTTCATACTCACAAAACCTTTAGTGTGATTACAGCCCAAGCAGACATGAAGTGAGCTTTACTGCAAATGCACAGGTGAAGGTGTCTTTTCTTTTAAGATGCCAAAAATGAACTGACATCACAATTCTGAATAATAGTCAATATCATAATCAATTCTTATCTGACACAGTTTTAAAAGTGCAAGGAGAAAAACAGTGATTTTCTACTGAGCCTCTACAGCAAAATTAAAAAAAAAAAACCCCCCCCCCAAAAAAAAACCCAAACAAAACCAACCCAAAAAAACCCCAAAAAACCAAAACTCAAACAAAACAAAACAAAACAAAACAAAACAACTCCCAAAAAAACCCAACAAAAAACAACAACCAAAAAAACCAAACCAAAGTGTCATTGAATTGTTTCATAATGGTCCCAGCAGCAATTCTAACCAAGCCCCTGGCAGCAGGGAGTCCTGGCAGCTCTCAGGGCAGCTGTTTCACATTCTGATACAGGGTCTGGAGTGTAAGGTCAGGCTGACTCACAGAGAGCATCAGAGACCCAAATCTGCAATTTGTACCTTCAAAATAATACTTGTATACACATAATTTGTATGTATAAGGGCAGATTTGCCACACACAGCTGTGTCTAACCATTTGGCTTTTAGTCTGAGTGTTTTTCAGAAATAAGGATGAGTAATGCCCAAGATGAGATGCTGGCATTTCAACAAAATATTGATTATCTATCACAGTGTTATTTCCAACTAATGAGAAGGTCAATGCTGTTGCAGGAAAGAAGATTTGGAGGCCTGTTTTGCCTCTGAATAATACACGGTGCATGATGACAGACCAACACAGTTGTGGTATTAGTAATCACAGAAGGGCAAGTGTCAAAGTTTAAAATGAGTCTATTTGGTCTGGTTTTTGAATATAGGAATGTTGGAAAATCTAAAGTCTACCCTAGTGTCTTGTGTAAAGACCACTATCCCTAATATTTGCCTTATGGCATTAGAAATGAGTGTTTATTTCTCACCATCCTGGTTACATTAACCTCTCAGGTCCTTGAGTAGTCTCAAGGATAATAATTTTTACAAATAAAATTTATCAGCAGTATTTATTTCTTAGGATAAGTAATGCACTGTTCACACAGCATTCATTCGAGACATAAACCCGCAGTACATGTGCACTAAAAAATCCCAGTTCATCCAAATCACTTAGTGCTCCCAGCAGCTACAGGTAATGGGGCAATAGCTGCAATTACCCACCAGCACACTCGGCCTCAACAGACTTCTGGACAAATATGAACAAGATCCACTCAGGCTTCTATCCAGCTGGAAACCACCAATATTGAAGTCAAGCTACAACCTTTTAATTAGATCAAACTCATCTTTGATTCACCAGACATAGACCCCAATTCGAGGTTCATTTCCTGATGATTCACAGGACAAGCAGTTTTTCATTCAGCTAGGAAAAAAATAGTTCAGAGCATTTATATCTCTAATAATTCCAATTTCAGTGTTTCTGGTTCTTGGGATGGAAAACAGATATGGAACCTGTGTGGTTCCATTTCAAAGCAGCTCAGTAACTGAAAAATCAGAGGGCACTTCAAGTCAGAAGTCTGGTGGGTCAAGTGCCCACCTGCAGAGCTTCCATTCTGCCTTAATTCTCAGTTCAGGAGAAGAAATAGACACAGTGGACTAGCTTTACCACAGAGTCTGACACACACACTGTGAGCTTGCACTAATGGAGCATGTGAGGAAAATGCAGGCCCAGTGAGCTGCCCCACACATCCTAGGCACATGCCAAAAGTATTAACTCAGCCGAACAGATAAAGCAGGAGAACCCTGTACCCAGCCAAATCTAATCCTGTGCTGGCTGGGCCCGAGCCCCTGGCTGTCCTGGAAGTGAAGCGCTCCTCCAGATCCACAGGATGATCTGCAAGGTGACCACAATTTTGACAAAGCACTGAGCACTACAGCTGCTGCTAAGCAGGCAGGTCAAAGCATGCTGCACTCTGTGTGTGAGCCGAGAACAGCTTTCATCTTTCAAAACTCAGTTCTGGCCACAGTCTGTAAAACCAGATGTGAACAGCCCAATATCCCGGCTGTGGACAGCACTGGAAGAGACCAGATATACAAGACAGCTTCCAGAACCTCTGTTTCATCACCACTTACGAACAGAACAAAGCAATAGAATTGTTTTAATTTATAAGGGTGCTATTATCAGCAGAATTTTGATAGAAACTGTACCTGGAAAATATTCTGTGGATATGTCTACTTACATGTGCATGCATATGCATACATCCCCTTCTGCACTCTCGAGACACTCAACCTGGCTTTCCTGTTATTGCCAAGGATTTTGGCTAATTGCAGAACAGCTCTGCAATATGAATAATTCTTCTTGGCTAAACTTTCTCCTATCATATTGCACTGGTATATGCACATGGAAAATGAAGCCAACCTAACCGCCAGGGTAGATCCAATCTGGTTCTGCCACTCTCACTCCTACTGACTTTTTTTTTCCCCCTGTAGAACAGTCCCATCTATTTCAATGAGGCTGTTTGCAGAATAAAATATTACGCAGTGAGAAGAAGCCCAAAACATATCTGAACACATAAAGGTTCTTGTATCTGTCAAAACATTTTTCAACAATTCCTTCCTGTAAGCTTTGGGAGCAATGTTCACCCAAGGCCTGTTAACTACCAGATAACAAATCATTCCCTGCTATTCATTACTAGACAAGTCTGCTTCCAGCAACAGAAACACAGTGCCACAGAACACTGGGCCATTAGAGAATAAGGCCAGCTCTTTAAACGTTTCAAATTTGACTAATTCTTCCACTGAAGTTTTTCTTAAAGATGCCTTTTCTATTAATGCATTTTAACTATTAAAAAAACCTAATATTGGGGGAAATCTATGGATTAATGTTAAGCCCTTTTTTCTGCTACTATGATTAAATCTTCCTTTTCCTCCCATATTTTTCAGGCAATTTTTTGCCTGTGTAGTCCCCTTACAGAGCTTCTTTAATTCTGCTTGTGGCGCATAGCAACACATACACAGAGCACACAGCCAGGGCAGTAACAGCTCACTGGGGGGAAGCAATTGTCTCCTTCATCCACGTCCTGATGTATGTTTGTACACATTTTATTGATGTCATCAATGTTCTGTGCACTTAATCACTGTCTATGCAAAGGTGGAATTGGGAAAGCAGCAGGACACATGCAGTTTGAGAGATGAATTACACATACGCAGTAGCTTAAGTACTCGCCTCCCTTAAGATACTCACTTTCAGCTTGGAATGATAAGAATATGTTGAACAATTGGTGTGGTTTCATAGCAGAACTCAAATGATTTTACACTGAGAGTCTACGGCCCCATAAAGTCTTCCTGAAGTCTTTACAATGTTTATATGAATATTTAACATTCAGCAATGGAACACTGTTTTACAACTTTCCTACTTGACTTAGTGCTTGCTGTTTTATTTTGGCTACTATATTGCTGGTAGTTTTTATTTGCATAAAGTTGCTTCACTAAAGAAATAAAGATGTATTTCAACTGCAACAGCCTGGAGTAGGAATAATTTTTCTCTTTCTTATGTCTTGTTTCTTTAAAAAAATAATCTTGAATTGCTTGAAAACAGAAACACAGAAGAATATTCCTGGTAAGAAACAAGCCTTGTAAGAAGCACTTCAGGTACACATACTTCAGGGTTATCTTTCATATTGAAAGTTAAAGTAATTATCATGTAATGAATGCATATAATATAATGAATTATTAGATATCTAAACTGTTTCTTAAACTTTAGTGACGATCTTCTACAACTAAGTTGCTAATAATTATCTGTGCAACATTATCCTTATCTGCTGCATCTGGATACCCCTTTACTACCCTCAAGAATAAGGCAGCTGTCAGACTTGTATCTTCCTGAAGGGGCAGGATGTGTACACAACTGATTTATTAAGTTCCAGTTCTTATGACACGGACCAAAGCAAGACCTCTATTAATAACATAAATTAAATCCTTCATAAGCTTAAGACTCAAATTGTTTGTGGTTTGGGGTTTTTAAAAACATTTCTCCACATTTATCTATTTTACTGCACTCACCTCGACCTACTATTTCCAATAGCATAGAAATTAAGCCTAAACTCACAGTGGCACATACTGCATAACGCCAGCATGGAAGATTTTACATCTCCAGATAAAAAGAAATCCCCAAATCTACTGGCTGTCACCCACAAACAGTTCTGGTAACAACTACATGCAATGGCAAACATGCTCTGGCAAGAGGGCTCTAAAACTATTATCCTGCTAGCATTGTTGCAAACAGGAACAACAATAAATGATCCTAAATCTTCTCTACACAGCACCCATGGCTTGGTCACACCAGCAGGAACAGGTTAAGGAGAAGGAAGATACCTCCCTCTCCTCCTTCCATGCTCTCAGTTCAACATCTGTCTCTGAGAACTGATTGTTTCTCTATTGTCTACAACTGACCTAATGATGTGAATAATTTACTTTAATATTCTTCTTGTAGAGGATCTTCCCCAGTCTAAGAATGGTCATTGAAACACAAGCTGCAAAGAGCCAACCCCCTTGATTTGTTTATACATATCATTCCAACCTTTGGACCCAAATCCTGTCTCTGTCTCTCAGGTGAATGAGCTTTCCCTCATTTCACCTGTGTCATAGTGTCCCTTTCAGAGATTGGTCTCATCTTTTGAGAGAATTTCTTTTCCATGATCAGTGCTGATTTTTGGGAAGGGCTGGCAGATGAGAAATACCATCTTCTCTATACTACCTTTGCTTGCCAATAACTTGAAACATCTGATTCTTCCCAACATCAAATATGTGCCACAGAGAGAAGCATAAGGCAGAAATATGGGAAATATAAACCTACTATGCAATAATACTATCAAGAATGTATTTAAACCCACACATAACTGCATCTTGTTGGTATAACATAAGCTTAGTTTGTCTCCTGTTCTTTCACCATTTACCTCAGATTGGACCGGATCTTTCTGAGAGAAGCAATGAGGTGTTCCCAGAGTGCAGCTCTGCAGTTGCCTTCACCTTGTTTCAATGTCACCAGGTACAAAACCCCCAAGGAAGCTGAATCGGTACAGAAGATGGAAAGGGAGAGTTCAGCTTAACTGCATTACTCTTTTGTATTTTGGAAATGACTAATGGATTTGCTGGAATGGTGTACAGAAATGCTTAACTGTAAGCAAGTATTAAAGTATCTTAAGAAAGTGCTAAATTCTAACTGATCAGAAATCCAAATACTAATCCTGTGGTAAGGACAGAAACAATGCTATGGAATTCAATGGGTTTCATTTTAACCCAGAGATTCTGGAAGCATGAAAGACACTGCCAGGCAAGAGGATCTAGCACATCACTGTCCTAAACCAGGGACATTTCTCATTAGCTGTAGCCAGGGATAGCAGAGAGGAAATCAACTTGACCATCACACCAGGAGAGGGAGAACCCACCCTCCAGGAGTGTTCAGAATCACATGCTGAACAGTCCCAAATAGCAGCTAAAGACCATCCAGAGCTTCTTGATAGCAAAATACAAGCAAAATACAGGTCATTCCAGTTATTGCTGCATGCATTAGACCATTGGGTAGATAATACTACTGACAAACCTTCCTCCTCCTGCTCATAAATGACAAGATAACCTGAAACAAAAGAGGTTTGACAGTCTTGTAATATCAATTACACATGAAAGTATATCCTTGCAACTGTTTCTCCTTATGCAATGCATTATTAACACTGATGGCATGTTCACTGTAAAACGATGGAGAAATAATTTAATATGGCTGATTGAGGCAAGAAAAAAAAAATCTATCTTACAAGCAGAAGTTAAAGGTTGCCACTCTGCTTTGCTGCTCAAAATGTTTGAGAGGATGTCAAATGAGTTCTAATTTTTGCACATGATGCTATTGCTCTGCAGTACCCAGATATTGAAATAAATTTAGCTTCAGGCACACGTACTTAAGGATACAGTAGGAGATTGTGATCATATAATACAAAATAAAGCTAAATTAAAAGCTGGCCTGATGCATTTTTAATATTGATATGTAATAATAAAGCACCCATGGGATTTACCAGAGATCTATAGGGAAAAGCCTAGAAGAAATCTCTATGGTATTAATGAGCTAGGACACTCATCAATGATTACTACAGGTGCACTTACAGCCAACAAGGACCTGTTGTCCTTCTGCACTACAGGAATTCGTTCATGCACTAGAGCTCACACTGACAGTGATAAAAAGGCAGTCACTTTACCAGCTGATAAATAAAAGGTGGCAGAGCCAACTCGGAAAGGTTTCCAACAGTGAAACATGGCACACAGCACCTGCCTGCTGTGGGAGCGCTCCCAGCTGCTGGGGCTTTACCCAAAGACCCTCAGTTTGAGTGTTGGCTAGATGAGGTAGGAACAAGGAAGGCAGGAGGCACCAAGCCAGCCCTGGCTGATCTGGGATGATACAGCATTCCCACACGGGAGCCCCACTCTGCCATGTCACCCTCTTTCCGCACCCAGAAGACTGAAACATCAATGGACACTCTTTGTTCTCCTACAGTATTTATGCCCTCATTCCCCTTCTCTCAACAGCCCAGAATTTTATGGATGTCTGCCATGCCCTCCTCACTTGGCCATTCCAACTGTTTCTTCCCTACTTCAGTAATTTTTCCAGGTCAGTTATGAGCACAGTGGATGCTATAACTCTTAGTTACACTAGTAATGAAATCTGGTCGGTAATAACTGTAACTCTCTGGGGGTTTTAACCTGTTTATTTACAATGGATATCTAGATGACATTATTCTATGAATGCTTATTCTGTAATAGCTTTGATACTTTAGAAGACTTCAGTGAAAAGACTTTTCAAGCTTTTGGAAATACAAACACCACATCAAGCAGATCATTGTTCTCAATCTGCTCCTTCAAAGAGCTCTAACAGAACAACAATACTTCATCTTCCTTTGCAAAGAGGTAATGATTTTTTTCTACTGATATTATATTCATTCATAAGTGAGAAACGTTATCATTTTCACTATTCATAAAAATATGTATTGGCTGAATAGAAATTGCCAAAGGTGGCACCTCTGGAAAAGCATACAATCTCTTCCATCACAGGAATATTGTGATGAAAGCTCCATGGTAAGCACAGAATGATTCTCCCATTTGCATAATCTAATAAACAGAGATAGCTCCTTGAAACAAAGTGAAACTTCTTAGAAAAGAGAAAGTGTAATGAAGAAGGCTCTTGAATACAGTACATCCAGATGTTGCAATGCACTGAATGAAGTTCTTAGTTCCCATCAATATCCCATCGAGCTTGCTTTGGGATGTTCAGCAATACTTCCACTACAAGCCTTGCATCTGCTGGACTTACATAGCTCCATCCCTGTCAAATCAAAAGCATCTAAATCACATTCTCATTATACAGGAAAATTTTACTCAACTCCCAGTCACTCATCATAATATGTTACACTCCAGATCTAGCTACCAGATAAACCTGGAGAACAAAAGCCTCATGAGCATCTCCCAGTTAGGCATCAGTGTTCCCAGCACTTTGCCACAAGTAAAATGTATCATTGTTGGTGCTACCATTTATTACAAAAACAGTGGAATTTGCCCTGCTACAAAGAGCTACTGCATCACTTCTCTGGTTACCATTTATGCTTAGTATCAGGATGTACTACCCTATAACCTGCAGGAAATGCACAGTTTAGTGCCTGCAACAATGTATCGGACTAGTCCCCTTTAATCAAAGGCTAAAGGAATAGAAGAGTTCCTACTGATTATTACAGACATGCTTTTAAAGGACTTACAATACTTCTCTCTAAAAAAAAACAACTGTTCCAGCCATTTGTTCTGACCCATTTCCAAGAGCAGTCCTAAAATAGGATCTGAGTACACTTAATTGTGTTCAGGACACTGGCAGGAGGAATGACAACAGTATGAAAAAATTAACACACAGCTTTGATCAATCATTGCTCCATTTTCTGAGCTGGTGTTCTCCACGTGCCATGTGCTGAGTAACAACTGACTTCATTAAGCTAAAATGGATTTTTAGTAAAGCGGCTATTTACAGAGCAGCTGCAGGCAGAGGGGGTGATTTTCAGATAACCCTTCCATTCTTTAGTTTGTGTTCCTTCCCAAATTTACCATACCCAAAATAGACAAAGTGCTATAGAGGATTCTGCAGGATGTCTCTTCCTATTTCTACCATGAGAAACACACCTAAATCCTTTTTTCATCAAATCTTCATGATAATTAGTTCTGACCTTACAGAAAGGATATGCAATACCCTCACTCCTCCAGCAATTAGAGACACAATTTCCAGTACTATTTTTTACCCTATTTGTAGCTGGTTGTTTTAAACCAGGGGCTGAAATACAGAGCATCAGCACAAGGGCGATTTGAAATTACTGTTTTTCTTTCTGTTAAATTAAAGTTCAATCTGATGCTTCTTGAAAAGCCTTAAAACCACAACAGCTCTTTGCTTCTGTTTTTGATCTCCGTGCAAGAGTGACCACTACCAGAGTCATTAAACACAGTTTGATGATTGCCCCTTGCTCAGGCTTTTTCAGCACACTGCATCCACAGTGAGTTTGCATTAATCCAGCCATTCCTCCCACTGTGCAAACAGCTCTGTCTACTGGGAATGTGCTAATCAGGCTTCATAGGGCCGATCACACACCGTAAACACGTTACAACAGCAGGCTGAATTTACCGATTTGCTTTCCACTCCTGCTGTTCTCTTCCTCTTCTGACTTTCAGCTCCTGTTTCCATTTGAAGCAAAACAGTTTTTCTAGCAGGAGCAGGTATATCTTGCGAAAAAAAAAAAACCCAAACACTCAAAACCAGAAAGAAAAACAACGGATTCTTTGCTAAGCATTCCTGTAGCTAGTCACAGCCCAAAAGCACCAGTATCATCTTCCTCCTGTCTATTGAAACACCAACTTTTATGGTACTTTTCAAACCTCAGTGGCAGTGTTTGGCCTGTAGGCCTTTCATTTCCTAGCTCTGATGATTTTTACTTAGCACTGGCACACTCAGCTTCTTCACACCCTCCAGCCACCCTCCTCAAACATCTGCTGAGCACAGACTCAACCTCTGAAGTCACCACAAAACCCTCAGTCAACCCCAATCACTCAAGTTTTTGTCAATATTCACACTGGATGCAGCACATCCACTCTCTTTGATAATCACTGGGGGAAAAAAGTTAATGGTTTACCTCAAAGCCAAGCAGAAACTTTAAAGGACAGGATCCTATTCCATCTCTCTCATATGAGATGAAAAAAGCTATAGGCTCCAAGTTATGCCATTAGTAGCTTCCCTAAGCACAGGAAACCCTAGTCCTGCTAGCTCATTGTCAAGGAAATGCAAGCACACCTGTATGCAATGGCACTCAGACAGGCATGTCCAAGGTTAACCACCACAAGGAATTCTCTTTTCAAAGTGCAATGCATTAATGGGGACACAGGGCAGTTGGTTTTAATTTGAAAAACTATCACATGTAACTTCACTGGTGATCTTCAGAGCAACAGTAAGTGCCAGGAGCAACCAAAATGCCTGCAGAATTTAGCTACAAAAGGAGCAAACCTAAGGATGTGGGACATCCTGGCTGCCAAGGGTTCTGATGCTGCTGTATTTTGGGGGATGGCCACAGCCAGCCTTCCCATCACGTTCTTTCCATGTCAGGGACATGCGTTCCCTGTGTTCTTCCACCAGATGCTTCCGAGACTGGTGATGGAATCACCGTGCTCCACTGGGATGACAACCTCCTGCTAGCCTGGCCTTTCCCTGCATCTGTCAGAGGTTTAACTGAGGGGGCATGCAGTCAGAAAAATTTCAGCTCTTTGCAGTTAATGAAATAGAAATATTGGATGCTTTTAACTAAACATGACCACTTGGCCTGTGATCAGCTCAAGGAGACTGCAGAGCCTCTTACAGAGAGAACAGAGTGCTCCCCCCACAACAGCTCCGGTACTGGGCACCGCAGCAGCACCTGGGGAGTGGGATGCTGCCAGGGCTGGGGTGTAGGTCAGTAGGACTGCCCCAGTCTGGTCACAGCTGCTTCCAGCCAGGTCAGTGAGAGCCCACAGCCTCAGCCAAGGACAGCAGGGCAAGGCTTAGGTGTGGGAAGGGGTCTGTGCTTCCATTCCCTGCAGAAAGGGTGGCTGGAGTACACAGTCTAAAAGACAGCACCACATAGCACCACTGGGTGGGTCTCTTGAGAAGGGTCTACTGTCAAGTCAATCCTGAACTCTGAACACAATGTCAGAGAAAGAGCTTTAGAAGTCCATTGTTCCTCTTAAACAAATAATAAAAAATAACCAGCATAAATCAGAAAAGTACCTTGCAAACAGATGAAACAGTTCAGCCCTCCTCCACTGTATTTTTTAAGTCAGTTCATTGTAGGGAAATGGGAGGTCCTATTTCAGAGCACCACCGTCTCTGGCACTGCTTATCATTAACAAGCATATGCATGGCTTACTGAGGATTCCTCTATTCCAGCCCACAGATCACAATATCCCCCCAAAACCAGGAGCTGTTTAAAAAAGAACATCCTGTATTTTCCATCCTTTTTAGAATGTCAACAACCATATTGCACTTACCTGCATGCTTTCCTCAGACGCACAAGTGTAAAACAGCCCCAACAACTCAGGTCCTTAAAACCATAAATGGATTTGCATAGCTTTAAATATTCTATACGCCTAAGAAACAACACAGGCCATACATGTTTAAAGAAACTCACTAAGCACAGAGCATGATCATATTTCTACAGTTTACAAGCATATGCTGATTAGTTCTTCTACAGTTTGCCAAAGAAGTGTTGAGACTGGTAGGGGAGGATTGACAGCAACATCTACAACAGCTACATCCACTGCCAGCATTTCAGTCAGTTTAGTAAGCACTTCCAAAGATACAACTTTGTTGCACAAATAAATGAGTGACACATTTTCCGTGTAAAAGCTGAGGAAAGCAATGTCAAGACAGAAATACAAATATCTGACTTTTCAAAGACTGTATGTTTTTAGCTAACTAAACCAAGGATGAATTACCCATTTTGCAGAGAAATATAATGACAGAGATGTTAGCAAGACATTTCAATTATTACAAAGAAGTGAACACATGCTTAAGTTTCTCCTAGCCAGAAGTCTGAAACCTCAATGAGCATTTTGATAAGAACTTTGTTGATTTTTCTGCCACTGCTTAAGTGAAAAAGCAGATAAAGACAGAGTTTTCTAACAACCATGCTAATAAAACTTCATACAGCTCTCCTCTATCAACTTCAAATGTACACAGGTAGGTGTTACACGCATAAAATGGAATAGATACGTATTTGTTGCAATAAATACCATTACTTAGGGATACAGGGTAAGATTTCAGAGTTCTTCAAAAGCACCAAGTTGGAAACTTTCCCCCGCCCTAAAAAACCCCATACCTTGATAAATAGTACTGTCTTCTAGCCTTGCTGATACCTATCTCCTTAAGCTGAGGTCTGCAGAAGCTAGGTAGTATGGAAGGTAAAACCTTTCCCATGCCTTTTTCTTTTTCAGCTGAATTTCATAGTATGAAATCCAAATACAATCCATCTCTGCTAGAGAAATATGGCTGGACTACCCGCTCACTTCACAGACTAAAAGAGCCTTCTGACAGGAATTTATTCAGGTCATTCCATCCCAGAGCAATTTGCCCTATTTAGGCAGAAAATTAATTTATTAAGAATCAGATATAAGCCTTGATTTGACTACATTTACTTCTCTCTGTGTTACAAATCTAGAAGTGTTAAAAGCTCAAACATTCACAGATAACGTGATGCTGAAGTGTCCGCAGGATTGGAAATCCCTATGTTCAGCTGTACCTGCCTGTGGGACAGTCACTTAACCCTCTTTTATTCTCACTACTTTGAAATCCCTACCTCCAAAGAGGTTGCTTTCCTTCTAAGGTACAAAAAGGTACAAAATTGCTTCCATAAAGAAAAAAAGGTGGGTCATTGTCATAGGAGACTGACTTGAGGAGGGAACAGCAACTAATTCAGTCAAGGAGGAAACCCTACTACAGGAATCACATAACCAAATAATAGTGAGTGAATTGTAACTCTTGGAAATCCAAATTTATTTACTATATGTTGCAAACCTCAAATGTATCTTTGAGATACATTGGGAAAGATTCATAATGCATTTAATTCTCTAACTGCCAGTTCTTGAAAACTGAGGATAATAGTGATTCTAGTAATTCATTTAAATAAAGATTTAGTCAGTTCAGGCAAAGCCCACTGATGTATCTTCTCTCTCCACTGATCTGAAAAGGAAGCACTTCTGTGATCTCGGGTATGACTTTACAATTGCTATATACTTTGAGGCTCACCCACTTTTGCTGACTTTTCCTTCTGAGCACTTCAGAGTAGTATGTACAAGTGGGTTATCAGGAACTTGGACTGTAAAACCATCTTCATACAACAGAACCAGATACTAAGAAGATGAACAATGTTTTTCTCAACACAGCAGGCCTATTGTAACAACCACCAGGCTCTGACCTCTCAGACAAAACTTTGATCTAACAGCAGAGCTGTTCCTCGGTTTCCTTAAATTCAGAAAGCTGAACAAGTATCACAATGTAGTACATTAACAGCGAAACTCTGATAGCACAGCTGTGCCACAGTTAAGAGTCCAGAAGCTTTAAACTCTAGCTTCCTTAAATATAACACTCAATGTGCTGCACTATAATTAATGGCCTCATCTGCTTACAAATGTGTCACAACTATTTTTGCAAATCCAAGAAAAATAGATATTCTGTACACGCAGATACTCTGGTTGCTATCTTTGGGTCCACAAGTATTAGTAACACTCTATCATTATCAGTGGAGCTTCAAGTAATAGATCTGAATGTTCACCTGAGCAATTTCTCTGTTACCAGATGCTACAAATATACGTGGATGTGGATAAGCCCAAATTTAACAAGAAGGGTGTTTAATAGAAGCACCTACTATCTCCCCAAGGAGGCTGCTCTAGAGCTCAAGCCTGCCTTGCCTGCAGCAGGGAAAGATGGACCAAAAAGAAGACAGGATCTCTTGAGAACAGACCCTGTGCCTGGGGTCTGTACATGTGATGAAGCCACAGCATCATAAACAAACAGCCTGCACAGAGAAAAATCAGGGGGTAGTTGACCCTTTGACCAAAGGACAGTTTTGTTTTAGTTTATTCTGATTCCCTCAGGAAAGACCCTGAACACATAATGAGAATAACAAGCAGTTCAGACTACAGAGTAAGAATTAAGCTGTTGCTGGCATGTTCTTCCTGCAGCTTCTCTCACAGGGGCCAGCAGTCACAAACAGAGCATTCAAGGCACAGGGCAGTGTAAATCCCAGGGCACCACACACTTCTAGCCATACATCTGTGTGCAGCCAGAGCAGGTCACTTGAACCCCGGTGCAAATACCAGCAGAGAATTTTTTTTCAGCAAAGTTACACCTGTGCTCCTATCAGTGGTTCATACCTGATTCTGCTCTTGACAACCCCACCATGCTGTCTGGTCCTTTTCTTTCTTGCAAGGCACCTTACCCTGCATCTATGCTGCATTTATGACTTGAGTGTGCTTTCCTTTGAGAAGGTGTTACGGGTGTAAACGGACCTTAGCAAAGCAAAGCAAAGCAAAGCTTTCAAACACGTATCTTAGGAGAATACTGGAGTTCAGAGCAACACTAAGACAAAACTGTAACATTCCTAATTCAATCTCTCCAATGGCTCTGTAGTCTTGCAAAATGTCTAAGCTACAATGTAATTTAAGCTAGGTCAAGAAGCCTCAAATCCTTGCTGAATGGATGTAGGAATGAATGTTCATTCATTAGGAAATGAATGGCAATCTTTCCGTGATAATACCATGCATTTGTTCCACAGGATTAACTTCAGTTTCAGTAACTCTCTAGTTGAACTGCCTCAAGGAAATACTTATTTTTAGCACTTTGAATCAAGGGCATTTGTCTAGCATTCTACATTACTGAACAAAAACAAGTTGGGAAACAGTGAATACCTCAAATTTTGCTCATCTGAGTTGCTGCTTTAGCAAAGAAAAAGGACAAAAACAGGAGAACATACCTCCTAGGTGTTAGTGTTCATATTTGATATGTTTGAAAAAGATAAATAAATAAATATTGTAAAAATTGTGGCAGATATATCAACCCAAAAGGTTATCACTAATAAATCTATTGAAAAAGCAGTTTAGAACCATTTACTGCCACCATGACAAATATGACAGATCTGCAAATGAACACATTGGATACATAATGTTAACATCCATGTTCTGTCAGGTCCTCCTGTGACTGATTGAAATGTAGCTTTGATTGCTGTGACTAATAAATAATCCAGGCTAATAAAATTGCTGCATCTTGCAATTATGACAGTGTGAACACACTATCTTAATTGTAACTGTTTCAGAGCCTCATCCATCAGTCAGTGACAAGCAACACTTCTAAAGGTTTACAAGCGGAATAGATCCAGTGCTGAGCCAAAGACTTGCAGAGATGATCAGCAGTGCTCAGGAATGGTCCCTTTGCTTCGTAGAATGTATAACCACGGTCATAAATCAGTATCAAATTTGTGAGTGCAAAATGTGCTCAGACTTGGCTTGCAGTTGTCCACAGTGTGAACTACCATGCCACATTTGTTGGGATGAACACAGCAATCTCCCATAGTATTTGGAAAGATGGAAAACAGTTACTGGGGTACACAGCTGTTATTCCAATTTGAGACTTTTAGCATTGGAAACACAACTGCAAGGCCGTGTATTATCCTGCTTGCAGAGATATTGCACCCTCTGACATCACTGATCCAAACACAGACCTAACACCTCAACAGCCAAAAGCTTACTCGTAAGTGCATGTTTCCACATGTGAAAGGGTCAGCCCTGGACCTGCTCTGTTAGCCATATAAATTAAGTGAAAACTACAGCATTCAGCCTTTGGAAGATTTCTTTGAACACAGAAATCACCTCCTCCAATTTCCATCCAAAATAAATATATTCATGGCATCGTTTTAGAGTTTCTCAGTTAGAGCTGATACTGGAAAAATCTCACAACATATTAAGAAGTTAACTGTGAGGTGGAGGGAGAGTTTTACATGCAGTTTGGGTTCCGAAACCCCAAACTTACTGCAGTCTTTTCCACCAATTCTAACACCCTTGGAATTTAGTGACACTTCTATGTTCATGGAATGGTAGTTACAGGGAAATAAACTGTCCCTTCTCAGTGTGGGATATAACAACTAAACAGCAGCTTTTCTCTTTTATTTCTGTGCCAAGCATGTTCCTTAAGTCACACTCCTTAATAGGCAAACGCAATAGTCAGCAGAGTTCAGGCACTGTTTACATCTACTAAGAGTTGGAAAAGAGGAAAGGCATCCCTCCCCGATTTCCAGGCCCTACACAGATGGCTGGGTGTTGATCAGACCAGTGGCACCATTGTACTTAATTGTTAGTTTTGAAAAAAAAATAGCTATTCCACTGCTAATATTATGTATTCCTCCAGAGGACTGAACGAAGTTTCTCATAACAACATGATGAAAAGGGACTCTCTACTTCCGCAATAAAGCACAGACTGCAGGAACTACCAACATGTTAAGTTCTAAAACCTAGGGTAGCATTACCATGCACACCAATACACAGTACAAGCTCCTGAGCGTGAGGGCAATACAAAAAACAAAACTACTTCATTACCTGTTTGTCAAAGCCAGAAACCGAGACAAAAAAAATGGAGATTTGAAGACACAGGTAGAGGGACACAGACCTCAGCAGGAGACTGAATGGCAGGAAGGCACCTAGACTGCGGAGAACTAAGGCTGGACAAGCAAACTGCTTCACTTTCATTATCATCCAAAGAGGAAAGGCAGAAAGAAAACAGATAAAAAATTGTAGTGCACTCCAGCAGGGTAGTGAAGGTCAAACTCGGCAAGAGACAATGCATTCTAATGAATATTTTTCTCAGCTCTTGGAAGATTAGATTCAGCACATCTTTAAATCCCACCAATATATTAAACTGCTCCAAAAAAGAATTTATCAGACATACAAACTGTAGAAATATCTTATTGTCCCTTGTCCTGACAGAGCTTCTCAAGTGCAAATATCAAAAGAAATCTTAGGACTGGTATCTATAACCAGAAAAGAATAGTTATCACATGGAGCAGGAACTATCACTGCAAGAAAACCAAGTTAACAGTCAATACTATTCCCACAAGAAAAAACCAGAAAAAGTCTTCTAATTTGTGTTGATACATGAGTAAAAAATCTTCTGCTAATGATCAGCCCTGCTTATTTAAAAGCTAACATAGCTGGAAGGATGGAATAGACTCCTTTGCCAGTGGATTAGAAGGGCCTCTGAATGTCAAATGAATGAGGGGTTACCTACATTTATTCCCTACACGTACATGGATTTAGAGCAGTACAGCTGGTCAACTGCTCAAATTGCTGTTCCAAGGTCAGTGCTCAGCACCTTCCAAAACCAGACTCAGAGCAAATCCAGAAAGGTAGATACACATTAAATGAATAGTAAAGAGCTTAAAACAGTGGTAAACAATTACGCAATACAGAAAAATCCAACCCAAAACAATAACAACAACAAAACCCTATAGCCCCAGAGGCACAAAAATTAATTCCCACGTTTTTACTGTTACTGCCTTTGCTCCATCAGATGTGGGGCAGAGACGGGGTGAAGGGTAAGGAATTATGTACAGGCAAGAGCTGTAATAAAGTCTGTCTTTGCACTGGGGCATGTATCCACTACAATATTGTGTGTACCACACCTCTGGCTGCAAACCCACTGCAACAGAGATGACACACTGCAGAGTGGGAAGGTAAAGAACTGAGCCTCAGTTCACTGTGCACTCCCCCTTTTCCCAGTGTTTGTGAGGAATATGTACAGACTGAAGCCTTTTCAGGCCTTAGGACATGGCAGAAGACAAGGATTGAAACTCAGTTTGTGAAGTGACATTATTAAATCAATTAACATTTAAATAGTTGCTTATTATTACATTGGAACAGACAGGAATCTGGTGCAGGAAAATTTTCCTGTTTTTTCAGCTGCCAGTTTTTCCTCCTTTAATGCACGAAGGATACCTTCAGATATCACAGTTAAAACATAGTGTAACTAAAGAAAAGAGTTTCAAGAACTTGTGAAACCAACATTTCTACTTCTTAAACAAAACCTGAAAATTTTCCAGACTGTATTCCAGTAAAATTGATGCCTTCCAAGGCTGAGTCTGCAGAAGAGGGCATAAAAATGAGTAATGGATGGGAACACACTCTGGGCATAAGAGCTGATAATGCCACTTCCCAACAAAAAACCCCAACAACTTTCAGTTGCATGCAGTACACACAGTATTCCCAGCTGTTAATCTGCCTATCAAATACGCTGTAGGTCTTCCAACTCACAGACTGTGAAGCCGGACAGACAGAAGGAAGGAAAGTATGAGATAACTTTGCAAATGACCACACTATATAACTTATTTGTCTGTGACTATGCCCAAACAACTTGAACCTAGAGTGACCTGAGTAGAGGAAACACCACTCCAAAGTTCACAGGCAGACAGCTATCTACTCACCCCCACACTAAGCACATGCTGCCATTTCAGCATTTAGTTATTTTAATGTTCTCTTAACACTTTCAGCCTTTACCACAATCTGCCTTCAAGGTGGGACCATGTTCAGAGCAGCTCTGAAACAAACAACTATTTTCATATTGAACTGGTTTAATATCTTCCAATCTTTCATTCTTCACCACAGCACAGGTCTACGACTGTTAGTTCTTGGTTTAAAAGCAGGGAACCATGTCAGATAATTAGCACAAAGTCTACCTGAGGGCTTTCCTGGGTGATTTACAGCTTGACTGACCTATAAAAAATTATAGGGAAATAAGTCTCTGGTACCTAAATGTAATGGCTGTTTGTTCAGTTCAGTGCTACTTAATTACTCTTCCTTTAGTTCAAAGCAAAAAAGGAAATAATTTATTCTTCAAAACATTTCATGAGCTAATTTAAAATGACTGACATCAAAAGAAACTATGAGAATGAAAAATGTGAAATTCTAAGTATATTAAAAAGCAATTCTAACCAAAAATACCCCACCCCTCTTCTGTTTTACAGACATAGGATAGTCTCCCCTCTAAGTAGGGTACAGAAGTCTAGTGAGTACATGAGGTGAATGAAACAAAAATAAATGACATTAAGGCTTAAAAGGTGGATAGGTTTGTACTTAATATGGAGTTATTTGGGACAGCCATCCTCATTGGAATCTTTTATGTAGTTACTGACAGCCATAAAGGACGCCTCAAACTGATTCAGGATATCACATACTTCTACAAACAGGTTTTTGAATAAGTTTCAAACATCAAAGAGTTTAGAAACCCAAAACTATTTTAAACCTAAAAAGCATCTTTCCCCATTTCTATCACAATTAGCCAATAAAGTAAATATATACTGACATTTGATCTGGGTGCATTAAAAGTCCATCTTTCTGTATCATGGCTCCTGAACCTTAAGAGACCATATGGGGGAGAGGGCTTACAGCGAGGTACTGAGCACTGTTCTGTTGTGTTCTTTTCTTCTTTTATTGTTGGCCAAGAGATAGAGTTTGAAGAGCACAAAATGAAACTGCAGCTCCACTGGAAACAGGTGCATGTGTATGAGTGAGTGTGTGTGTGTGTGTGTGTGTGCGTGCGTGTGTGTGTGTGTGTGTGTGTATGCACATCAGTCCAGTGAGGTGAGCTGAAAATATAAATTTTAAATGTGAATCGGACAGTAAGAAATTGGAATACAGGATTCTTTAGCCCATATTGTGATAATTTTATTGCAAAGAAATACATTCAGTAAAGGCCTTTGATATAATTCCAGAGTGTTGAAAATGCTGTATCGAACCCTGTAATGGCCATTCTACCTGGCAACTCTGAGCTCAGACTGAGCAGAGCAAAAGGAAGAGTAATACAATACATAGCAAAGCCAAGAGAAAGAGCTGCCCTACCAGGAACAAGATCTAGTCTTTATTTGCAAGCTACACTAACTCTGCAGTCACTATAGCTTTGAAACATGCTTAATGTCCCCAAAAGCAAAGCACTCATGAAGTATACTAGGGAAACAAAAGTACTCTGTTATTGTGGCTGAATTTTTGAGCTGAGATACCATTTGGATAGAGATGCTCTGTCCAGACTTCATTTCCTAATAAATTCATTTTGCCCATTTGGTCAACATACTTCTCCCTTTTCTTGCCGAATTTGAATAACCTAGTTTACTCTAGAAACACTTTTGAAAGTGAATTTCCAAGTCAAAATAATCTGTGCAGAGAATATTTGTGTGTTTTTCCAACAGAAGCAGAAAGTATCTCCATAGCACAACTTCAGATTCCCCACTACAGCGCAGAATGCAGAGTTTGCCAGCAGCCTACAGAAAGATATTAATTGAATACATGGAAGAGAAGACAAAGGGGAATACAAAGATCACTGAGACTTCTCAGAAAGAAAGAGGATTAATTTATTTAATAGATTGCTGAGTTACCAATTTATATCTGATGCCTAAGTGCTTCCTCTTTCCTTCACCAACTCCTGTTCAGCAGAAACATGTCTGCTTCTACCTCTTACTCTAGCTGCAATCACTGGTTTTTGTTTGTGCTGGTGGGCTCTTTCACAGTTCTTCTGTAGAAGTAATTTTTGCCTTGTCAACGCAAATTCTGCAGTTATGAAGAATTAACAGGCTGTGGAGGAGCATTTGGAAGGGGACAACAGCCAGCTTCAGACCATGGATAAGATCTTTACAGCTGTTTTTTGGCTTTGAGTTTCTGTTTCAAGAAACTTATGCAAACATTGTGCCCACTCTCCCTCTTGAGCCTACCCTCAGTTTTTCCATACTTACTTGAATAGCACCAGAGGAATCAAGGATAACTTGCCTCCTGTGAGTTTTATCAAGACTGAAAGGCAGAGAAAGCAAGCCTGTAAGTGTTCAGCCTGGAAAAAACTTCCCAATGCAGACTTCCATGAACACTCAGAAAGAAAACTGGAGCTGTGGAGGAAGCCTCATAAAAGGCATCAGAACCAGTAGCTGTCAACCCCATGACACATCTTTAAGAAAAATGGTTTTCAGGTATTTCTGCAAGCACAAGAACATAATTTTTCCTCTCTTATTATAGCTCATCTCAACTGCACATCACTTCAAACGGATCATAAAACTTACTTGCACATCTTAGTTATTTCCATTGAAAAATGGCATCTAAAAGATGCTAAATTGATGATTTCACAGAAATCCTGAACACAGGAACAGAGTGCAAGAGCAGCAGTGTCAAAAGCACCCTGCAGATATTCCTTAACCTTCTGCTCGAAACAACTATAATTAGCAGAGATTTGTGAAAACAAGGGTACAAAACTGAAAAGGTTGAAGCTATCGCCCCCCCTACACTGGTGAAGACTGAAGCTGTCAGCATACACGGAAAATAAAACTGTTCAAATTTTCCAGAAGCAGGCATCAGGAACCAGGTATCAGGAGCAATATTACAAATAAATAAATTCTGAGTCAAATTGACATGCTAATTTCAGGTTTCATCTCAAGACAAGCCTGAGGAACACAGCAGGCTGTGACAGCAAATCATATATATTTTGGAACAGGTCTGATGACCTTCCTACTCCTGCCTCTTTCACCAAGGAACAAAAGGCTGTCAGTTATATGGTTAATGCTGGGAAGCTCAGTCTGACCCTAATCCTGATCTCCTGCAACTCCATAGCCATCAAGGCAATCCTAACCTTAGGGAAATTAAACTGCTTTCTTGACAGACTGAAAACCTGACAAATACGGAGCTCATGGAAGTAAATTTATCTTCCCCTCCTACTCAGCAAACATGTTACTGGTGATCAGAGAGGAAGTACATAAGTGCTTACACATAGCATTAGTTCCTGGAATGCTCTGAGGCATTCTTAGGCATTATCAAGTTCCTGGATGTAAAACTATGGGTACATTTAGTCTGGTATTTGACCAAACAAGAGTTCCATCCGTTACTGCTCTGATTCAATGACCTTACACACGTAATCAATGGCTAAACTGATAAATGTGAAGACTCCTTAAAAATCTATTTCTTGAGTGCTGGAACTAAATGTTTTGTTCTCAACAGCTGTAATTTATAATTAAGAGACAAGAACATTTCTTCCAGCTGTTTCGACCTATTTCACGCAGCAAAGAAGGGAGCATACTGTATTTCCAAAGCCAGATACTACATTTGGATTGGGAGCTGCTTGATTTATTTATCATATCAAGTTATTACCTAACTCAAAACAATCAGAAAACATTCTTAATGTTCATAATTAGAAAACTCATCATGGGAGTTATGAGGCTGGAGTTCTTTAAACCATTAGAAATAATAAAGTGCCAGAAAAAAGTAAAACAAACTAGCAGCTTTTAATGTCAGGGCATAATTTTTTCACATGGCTAAGTAATTTCCTCCATTTAATTGGGATGATTCATGCCAGTGTCTGCTCTATGCTTTATGCCAGTGTCTTAGCATTCAGTTCACATGCTACTGTATCTGATCTTTCTGGGTCTAAGAACACTTCCAGTGTTTTTTATTTTCATTTCCACTTACAGCTAGCAAGGAGTACCTGTCTAGGAGTACCTCCTGTCTAGGAGGACCTGGTGTCCCAGCAGTTCTAGAGATCAGGCCCACAGCAGCACACTAATCCTCTGAATTATCCCAGCCCAGGTAAAGCACAAGAATCTTCTTTACCTATATGAAATCAGTATGAGAGATCGGGCAGAGATATTTGGCCTTACACTTTCAGTTCGTGTTGAAAGACTATAAACCAACAGCAAGGTTGTTGCTGTTTAAGGGAACTTACTGTCACGTTCTGAAGAATCTGCAGGATACTGTAACAGCTATTGGGGATTCTCTCATTTATGTCGTCTCATCCCTCCTACTGTGCATGTGGGGGAGAGGGTAAACTCACTGCATCACTGAGCATCTTTGCTCCCTGTGGCTGTGAGATGTTTTACATTCTGTCCTGGGAAGCCAGTTTGCTCCATTTGAATGTGGATGCCTGGAGGCCATGAGAACCAACACTATGTATTTCAAACTGATTTAAATACTTGATAAAGTTGGAAGGGTTTATGCCTGGTCAATGGTGCAGCATGTGTGGCCACGGCTTGACCTGAATGGTCAAGTGCCCATCTCCTGCTGGTAAACAATTCAATTGGTTTCATATTGATATGGCAACACACACTTGGTAGTGTGACTGTGCTTGTGGAAACCTTAAATTCCACATGACTATTACATTTCTCAGTTTAACTTTGAAAGGTTTAAGAAGGTCAGTCCTGTGTCTTAACCAGAGACCACATAATCCACCTGTCGTGGTTTAGCTTGGCCCAGGTTTTTCTAGTGGGGGGTGGCCACAAAGATGGCTCCTCGGTGAAGCTTCTTGAAGCCTTCACCACGTCCAGCTCTGAGGTGATGGACATGCTGCTGGCCAAGCCTGGGCCAATTAGAGATGTTGGTTACGCCTCTGTGAAAAACATATTTAAGAAGAAATCAAAACAATGGGTGCACGCACTTTTCCTTAGCCAGAGGAGGAGGAGTAGGTGAGAGTATGTGAGGGAAAACAACGTGGAGAGACCAAGGTCAGTGGAGAAGGAGGGGAGGGGGAGCTCCAGGCGCCGGAGCTCTGCAGCCTCTGCAGGCCGTGGTGAGGCCCATGGTGAAGCAGGGGGTGCCCCTGCAGCCCATGGGGGCCCATGGGAAATGCTGAGATCCACTCGCCCATGCCGAAGCGAGTGGATACCCTGAAAGTGGCCGTGGTCCAGAGGGAGTCCTAGTGGAGAAACAGGCCTTGACTTGCACCCTGAGACTGAACTGAGTGTCCCACATGGAGTGGGTGGGTGCCTGAGAGAGAGAGAGAGAGAGAGAGAGAGAGAAGCCCAGCAGAAGTCCGGTAAAGAGAAGAAGCCTTGCTCCCGAGATGGAAACGGCCCGGCTCAGAGGTCTGTACCCCGTGGAAGATGGACCCCACGCCGTAGCAGTTTTGGGGAGACTGCTTGCCTGTGAGGGGACCAGTGTCACTGCAGCAGTGTCGGGCGGGCTGCCAACAGTGAGACCCATGGCTACGCAGAGGAAAAGAGCCTCTCCCCCAGGCAGGGGAAGAAGATCTGGGTGATGAACTGACCTAATCCCCCCAATGCCTTGTTCTTTTGTGCAGCTGCTGGGAAGGAGGGAGGGGGGTGAGCGGAGAAAACGGTGGCCTTGAAGGGTTTATTTTACTTCTCATTTACTCCTCTGACTCTGTTAGTAATAAATTAGATCACTTTGCAACCTAAGTTAGTCCTGTTTTGCCTATTTTAAGTGCGTCTTCTCCTGGGTTTCCTTATCTCAACTCAGGAGCCCTGGGTGTGGGTGTGTTAATTTGGGGGTACCTGGCATTTGGCCAGGTTCAAACCATGACACCACCTTACCTGCGAATCTTTAAGTAAAGGGAAGACCAGTAAGGTATTGAAGGATATCAAGATGGATGTCCAATACTACAGCCACGTATCTTAAAAGCCAACCTACTCATACCTGCAATATGTAAGCTGTGAGACGGAGGCGCTTGGAAAACTTGTGAAGTTTTTCAGTATAAATAAAACTTACTGATTCCACAAAACATTCTCCCCTAAATCATTATTTATAAGGAACACCACTGCCTTCAGGTAAATACACCATTGGTAGCAACTTCCATGTGTGGACATGTACTCTCAATGACTCCCTTAACCTCTCTGGTCTCTATCCATACTGTGCTCTTACATTTTACATCTGAAAGTAACACGAAAAGATTCTTCAAAGAAAAAATTCGGCGCTTTCTGAGATTTCTCTTCCCCTCTACAGTTGCATATGAAGGGTCAGTATGTTCTTTGGCATTTAGTCTTTTGTTGCTTGGAATGCAAAAGCACAGCCTTTATCAAGAGGCTGGCAGTGACCCAGCCTTAGTGGAGTTGTTTTAATATTGTAAAAAGCATATGGGACACTCTCGCTTTCATCTCTTGGTTTCTGTAGTCTTTTAGAATTATTCACAACATTTTGATTTTTACAATACTGCTGAAACTAAAATACAATCACTGCAAACCCAAATATACCACTCCTGTTTCATTGCGTGGGGTACAATTTCCTGCCTCTGTATTCACTACACCCCAGGTAAAGGCAGTCTGGATCCCTGCCTTGGCAGCTGGGGTCCAGCTATTTACACGTGGCTGTGGAGATGCTGTTCAGACCTTCTCCCCTGTCCCACATGGATGGAGTGGCTCTGAACTAATGACAAAACAAATTTACTGCAGGAATCTTAAAACAAGTTGCTTGTTCAGGAAAAGCAGCTGTCACCTGCCTGATTTCTGATTCTGAATTCGCACAAAAGAGGATGAACTGAGATCCCAATGGGGAAGCCAATTCTGCTGTGAAGAGTTGCAGCAGTGTTTCCCAAATTATCTCAAACATAAGACAACCACAGGAGGAGACAGAAAGGCCACACAGCCCACTGTGCTGTCTCTTGCAATGGCCAAACCAGGAACTAGGAAGGCACAGAAGAATGACAACACTTACCTTGAACTTGACCACTTAATTTCATGTCCCCCAGTTCTTGTTCTGAATTGGAGGCATCAAACTCTACCTACTCCTCTCCATGCCACATGACTTCATGGTCTTTTATTACCACTCTCCTCAGGAGTCTCTTTTGCATGCTCAAGGGCCTCAAGCCTCACTGCTCATTTCTTTTATAGAGCCCATTCCAAGTTTTCAGAGCCTTGCTGTCTTCTCATTGCTTCATCCAGTTTTAGTGTGTTTGGGACTGAACTGGAAGTAAAGGAACCAAAACCGCACGCAGTATTTGGGGAGGCAGAAGTTCAGTGCATTGATATTAGCACATAAAGCAATTAATGCCTCCTCATGTTGCTCTCTGCTATTGTCCTAACAACTCTAATATTTGACATACCTGTTGTACCATTCCTGAGCACTGAGATGGCATTTCTCTCACAACTCAAGCTGTTATTCAAGAAATCGCTGGGAGCACACCCATTCTTTCCCATTCTGATTCCCTCCTCCCCACATGCAAAGGGATGTATCACTCTGCTTATCTACACAGTCATTCTGTATTTCACTGCCTAGTCACTCAGGTTCATTAGGTTCTTATAAAATTCTTCAGTAATCATCAATAATTCAAAGTTATTCAGGACAGCAATGAATGACAACAAGTATTGAACTCTTCCCAAATCATTTATGCATCTACATGGGTCCCGGAACAGATGAATTTGCTATTTCATTAGAAAAGCTCTGACAACTTGCACAGACCGACTTCTCACTACAAAAACCAGGCTGACTCTTGTCTCTGTAGCCTGTAATTCCATTCTCAATATACCATTGCACAGCAATTTCTTCTTATGCATATCCCAAGCCCATCACTCTGTGGTTGCCCTTATCACATTTCTAGAAAGCCATATCACATTTGCCATCTTTCAGTCTTCAGGTACCAGAGTACTTTTACAGAATACCACGGTTAGTCTTGTTATCTTATTCTTGAATTCCTACAGAAAGCTTGGGTTAATAAATTACTTGGCAACTTCTATTTGATTCATAAATTCCCCTACCAACCCTTCAATTTGAAAAGGACTTCGTGATGAATTCTTCTTTAAGAAGTGTACCAGCACAGGGAACTGCCACTTCTTCACGATGAGCAACAGATGCAAAGAATTCGTTTGTTATTTCTGAGCATCTACTAGCCCTAGAGATTTTCCTGGCAGGCTCCCCAATGCTGATGTTTTTGAAGATTTATTTTTTACTAGTTTTGATGTCTCTTGCAAATGCTCCTCTTACTCCTTTTTTCCAGTCTGCCTTGTTTCATTTCTACATTTAACCTGTCATTTTTTCAATTCCTGTGTATTTTCCTCATTTAGATAAAGCTTTAGGCTTTTAGAGGACTCTCTCCTGCTTTCAACAGCAACCATCATGCTGCTATTACGCGATGACTCTTCCTTTCTGAAGTGTTTCTCACTAGGTGGAAAACATTTGTTCTCTGCCTCCAGTATTGTATCTGTGCAATCTGTAACTTCCAGCCTCCTTTCGAACAAGCTGGCATGAGCTATTTGCCCATCTCCATGTACCTCTTGAAGTGGAGCATGGCTGCAACAGATCATTTGTCTTCTGTTTCCCCTCTATGGATCCTGGAACTAATTACACTATTTCAGCTTTTGGACTGATGCTCTGAACCAGGTTTGTGTACTATTCAGCGCATTTTTGGTCAGAAAAGTAGAACTGATGCCATTATGACAGGCACAAAAGTAAGAAGAGTTCTCACATTGCAATAGGGAAGCTCCAAATGTTGATACCACAAACAGTGGCTCGCTTAAACTCTATGGGGCAGACTGTACATCCTGACTCCTATGATCATGGCAGGCTCAGCTCTGCACACGCATCCGACCTATCACCAGTCAGGGAGGGGGGTTATATTTGGCCTGCCTGGGGGTAAGCATTCAACAGTTTCTTCACCAACACACAAAAAAAAAGATATTGACCACTATTTCTGTAAATTTTGTACCATGTTAATTTGACTGACATAGTTAAGGCAATTTTGAAGATGCAAAAGTAAGTTTTTAAATCCAGCATGCACAGCCAAGCTTGCTTTGGGGTGTGCTTCCCCTTCCTTCATAGCCTGAGGCAATGCCACATCATACAGCATAACTGTCTGTAAGAGGAAGCCCAAGAATATTATACTGTCCTGACTCTTAAGATGCAATTTCTATTTCTGTCTCTTCCACAAACTTGCTCTGTGACCTTGAGCAAGTCATCAGATCTCACTGACTCATATGACTATCTCTGAAAAAGGGTACTGCAAAGCTTTAATATCTGCAGATGATTATTATACACATAAATCCTCATCATCATTTTCATCACTGTTTTCATTGCTTGCTATTTCACTTTCATTCCAGAGATGAAGTAGAGAGCTCAGTGGAAATATAGAAAATAGATGCTGTTTCAGAGGGAAAAACAGAGACTGCATTTGCTGTGCCCCCAAGTTCTGCCAGACAAGGGTGCCTTCCAGGTCACCATGAATATGCGACACTCCACTGCAAGCATCAGAGGTGGGGGGGGGTCCTGAATCTGCTGAGGATACAGCTCATTGTGGTCACCACTATACTGGGCCACACAAAATAAGGAAGAGACTGAAAAAAAAGAATACTGCAAAGCTTTAATAGCCACAGAAGACTTTAGAACATCTGCTATTGTGAGGAGAGCACAACTCAGATATCAGGCACAGGAATAGGCACGGAGGAGATAACCGTGATGTGGCCAATGATGCCTATTAGCCCCAGTTAGCTACGGAGCACTCAGCTATGTGAGATAGCACCTTCCTACCTACTATGCCAAACTGCTTCCTGCCGTCATTTCGTTTGGTCTTTCTCAATAAAAATTCCAAAGATACTTTCTTTAAAATAACCAACATTCCTCAGAAATAATAACTAGCATTTGTACCACTTGAGTTTATATTTGCCAGGTCATTATTTCATGTCAGCAAAGTAAGGCATAGGAAGCTCTGCTCTGGAAAGGGTTCTGTCCTGGGAGCTGGAGTGAATGGCTTTACAGACAGCCAAGCACAGATTCTGCCTCTGATGAGTGAAGCCAGTGCTAAGCTGCTGATGCCAAGGCTTGTTAGACACAGCCATAATTGCCCCCAACATACTTAGCCAGAGGGATCACCTAACACTGAGGGAATTGGATCTTCTAGATAGCACAGAGACCAAAACATAAGCAGGAGTTCCATGCAGCATCATCAGCTGTTATAGTGAGAACAAAGCTCAAAATCCATGTGACCTTACACTTAATGCCACTCATAAATCACTAATGAAAAGCAGCACACTGAACACTGCTGTGTTGAATACCGGCTTGGGGGGGAAGGATCAGAAAGATACCTCACCCACCCCGAATTTCCTGTGCAGAAAATCTAGTGGCATCTCTATGGCCATCAGCTCCAGAAATTGTTCTTCAGTCCTGTGTACTACACAAAAGCTCAAAGCAGAAAGAGATTCTGCTTTTGGTTGTCTTTTGAGGCTTCCCTGCCTGAACATGGATCATCTTTGTACCTCCTCACTCACTGCTGTGGTATCTACCCTCTCTGTTTGCTGAGACTGAATAAATCAAATGAAAGTTCACATTCCTAAGCTCCCAATATATTATAAATTCCCCATGCTGCTCAGCAGTCTGCTCTTCCAATCAGTGACTTCACTGATCTCTCCTGACTCCACATACATGTAAGAAGATTAGAAACAAATATAAAATAATCTTTAATAATAGATTTTGTATGGTAAGTAGGCATCTTTAAACATATTACAGGAATGAGAAAATATCTCTCTGCTAGTACTCAAATATTTATGCACATACAGCTCTGGAGTTCTGCCCTACTTTACCCCACACATTTCAGCAACATGCTTTTGTCAAATCTGTGTATTTTTGCCACATTTACCCATACAGAATCCACACACTTCCTGTGGCATTCATAATAAAACAAACCAGGTATTTCACATTGTAATATTGTAAGAAACAGACCTAGCCATGGTTAGTGTCAGCGTTACCTGAGAGCCACCAGATGGTGCTGTTAAAGATGGTATGTAAAGTTATTTCAAACTGATCATTTAATGAAATAGGATTTTTAAAAATGGTCTTAAAAGGCTGTTGTTTTAATTCTATATTTATTAAACCAGCAGGCTCCTACTGTGACTTTGTTTCTAGAAGGAGAAAAGTTAGTGCTGAGGACAATATAGCTCATTAAAGCAGAACATTTTCAGTTCAAGCCTCTAAGGAGTTAGACTGTGCCTAAGCTTTTAGGCATCTGACCACAGAAAAGAAATAATCATGACCCTGAGAGACAGACCTTCACCGCCAAAACACGGCCTGGGCAGAGACAGCATGCAAGCTGCTTCCAGCCCAGCTCCCCACATACCAATAAAGTGCTGCCTTGGCATCAGCATATTTGATATTCACTGTCTTCAGCTCAAAGAATAGGAAAATGTTAAGAGTACGTTTGAACCTCTCTGCATCGGGAACCCACAGCCCAGCTGTCTCTGGAAGGTGGGAAAGGTGGCCCTTTCTTTGCTACTTTATGAACAGGGGCAAGGAGGTTCCACTCCTCATGTGCAACACTGTGCTCCTCCTGGATAGGAGGTCGAGGAATTCTTGGTCTCTGAGGATGGTGGGGGGAGCAAGAATTTTAACAAAGTCATTTCAGAGAATATATAAATTACCCTGAACTGATTCCTGGAACCCACATTTCTAACTTTGCAGGCATTTGTACTCCTTCTTTTCATACATTTAGACCACCATTCCCAAAACCTTCATTAAGGGGATTCAGTTTGGGCATGCCTCCTGCCCAAACTGCCAGCTGTCTGGTGGCTTCAGCACTGTGCAGGACAACTGGGATACAAATCCACCCTCTCAGGTAGGTGAGACAGGTGAATTCAGGTCCCTCTGCTTCCCTCAGCAAAACGTAAAAAATAAAAACATATGCATCAGCAAATTGTAAAAGCAGGAACCACAGGAAGGCTGTGAGTGCCCTCCCTCCACTAGCACAGCTATTGCCCCCTAAGCTCCACAGGGCACAGATGGGGACAGGCACCCAGCTCCCTCAGCCCAGGGGGATTTGGGTGCAGCCCTCCAAGCCTGCCGAGGGACCAGCACAGTTCCAGGTAGCCAAGATTCTTACATTTAAATCCCGTCCAGAGGTTTGACAGCAGCTATGAAGACTTCTTCAGAACAGCAATCTAAGCACCTAAATTCTAGCCAGATCTCATGTCAGCTCTTATTTCGGGTTGTGTTTTTGTCACTTCAGAATATAAAGCTTCATATTTAAAATTGAGTATTTTCTAAAGCCTGGAATTTGTTGTCCCTCACCCAGTTATTTCAAACTGACTAAATTTCTACCTTTTTGCCCCCTTGACTAACAAAATAACAGATGTGAATATTTCATGAAAAACAACTAGGTCAACCCCTCTTGAACCAGCATTATAAAATGACTACAGGCTGAATCAGACGACTGCAAGCTGTGTATGTGAACAGAACTATTAGCAACCCCTATGCCAAGGGAATGTAAAGTGCATGGATACAAAATAAACACAAGCTTGGGAAACTGCCTTTGCTAGTAAGCTAAATTTTAAAATTATGTGAGAGATGTAACCATCTGAGTTTCCAAACAGATGACACGAGATACAAAGTTATGCAGTAATTTAGCCACAGAACTAGCATTCACGGTGGTCATGAGGGCTGGTGAGTCCAGGTCAGCCAATACACCAAGAAACTCCTGACAGTTTGCTCTGAGTCTTCTTTAATTTGTGATGGGAAGGCTGCCAACAGCCCATGACTGTGTGTTCAGAAGTGTGTGTGGACTGTAACACGTGTTCCTCCCCAAGTGCAAGGCTTTGCTGATTGTGTGAGGTGTTACGCACTTGAACGGATTCCATCCCTGGCTATTAGCAGTTTAATAATGGTTCTGTGAATTAGCATTAAATTACAGGGAATGTTACAGAAGGGGTGCTAATATTTACACTAGTGCCTAATGAGTTCCCCATAATTAACATAATTGCAGCGAGCCACAGAAATTAATATTCAACCAATTATTTTAAAGAGCTATCCAATCTATGTTGAGATTTTTTGAAAACACCTTCCCAGTAACGACAAAGAGGTTTTATAAAAGCACAGGCCCTAATGCTGCCACGAGCTCTTCAGGGAGGATTGCAGGATTACATTGCAGGCCTGGGTGCTCCCTGAACTTTAGAATGAACCAATTTACCCAATTTTTAAAGCATTTGCATTATGTTTACTCCTAAGATATTGTAACATAAAGAAAATCTATGAAGTTCTATGCTCACCCTTAAGCATGATATCAAACGTTACAAACATGACTGAGATAAACGAACCAGGCCACAGGTGCATAAATAGCTTCCAGTGACAACTAAAAAGATCCCACCAGAAGGCGCAAACTACAGTGCTTTAAGTTCCATATAGTTTGTTTAAGTAGGCAGAAAGGCTTAAAAAACAAACAAACAAACAAAAAAACCTAAACCAAACCCAATCAACTAAAAAAATCAAATAACCAAATCCTAGGAAAAAACCAACACCCAAAAGCAACCCAAAAAAAGTAAACAAACAAAAAACCCACAAAATCCCCTTTTTACCTGAAGGAATCTTTAACACTTCTTCATCCTAATTTCTGAAAGCAGACCTTAGGGAGGTGCGCAAAGGTGGAGCTCCTTTTGTAAGTCAGGTGTCTTTAGAAATCATGTGGTGGACACTGTAGGGATCAGTACCTTGAGCAGACATATTCCAACAGGAGCCTAAGGCCTTTTTTCCCCATCTTTCCCAATATTTTGTATTTGGAGATAGCTGACTGAGTTTTCTATTTGTTTGTTTAGAAGCTCCATCTTCAATCATAAGACAGATAACTTCCTTTCCTCTCTTGCTACATTATGTTTACATATCCACTGCTGTTCCATTTTTCTATAGCAAGGCCTACACTAGAACTTCAGAAATACAATTTTTCAGGGGAACTGAGAGCACAAAGATCAAAGGTTAACAAAGCCAGTCTTATGAATTGAAGGACAATTATATCCTCAGCCATCTCTGCTATGTCTTCAGACATTGGATCCAGTTCTGATCATACTAGAGAGCAATTTAACATTTTCAATAGCGCTGAGAAGCCCAGCAGAGAACTATCTCTCTTCCTCCCTACCCTCTTCCCACAAAATCCTTTGAGAACTATTTTCAGAGCAAACAGAAAGCAAATAAAATTTGTCAGCAGCCCACCCAGAAGCACACTGCCATTGCAGACAGCCTGCCCTGTGGAAGAGCAGACATGAAGACTGCAAGCTGACATTCCGAGAAGCTCTGAACTTCACAGATACTTACACCACACTGGCAAAATGCTGTCCTTGTGGCACCAAAGCAAAACATTACCTTTGTGAGAGGTACCCACCTCCTAAAGCATTGCTAGACTGGACTGCTCTCCTCCTTCCACAGCCTCAGCACAGCTCTGCAGCACTGCCGGCAAACACACCCAGGGAAAGGTGTACAGCCCTTCCTGGGCCTCAAAGCCAAAGAGTCCTTTGCTACCCACCTCCCTTAAACCTGCAATCAAGTACTTCTTTACTTGAGGCAGACAGTGCAGCAGGAGTTTGGGAAGTGCTTGTCAGAGAAAAGAGTGCCAAAACTATTGCCTGTTACTTGATTGGACTTCCTTTACATTATGATTTCCCCCTATCCCATAAAATCCCTTCCAGCTCTTGTCCATCAAACTCCTGGGATGGCAGTCTGGCACAGCAAGTAACTAGAGCTGGAAATGAGAAATGGAGAGGAAAAAGTAGCTAGAACAAGTGAGGCGCATGATCCTTTTCATATTAATCATGTCAAAGAAATAACTTTTACCTTTTATTTCTTGCCAATTTCCATTTACAAGCACAAAACCTAAATTAACCACCCTAAACTACTCAATGACCTCCTTCACAGTAGCTATGGCCAGTTCTGTATTGGCATTCTCCGCACATTCGATTTGCCTGCTGCAGCTAGAAATGTTACCATTATTCTGCTGCTATTGGTCTCTAAGATATTGAGCCCTGCCACACTGTTTGCCTTAATGATTTCCCAAGTCTGAAAATGCTCCATACCACTTATCTGTCATGACAAGTGTTTCCCAAACTCTTTTTGAGCATGTTTCTTCTCATCAGTGAGCATTCCTTTATTCTTGTGCTGTAAGACAAGTTGCATATGAGAACTGGATTTGTTTATGTGCCCCCTGTAACGATTTCTTTTACTCAGGTGTGTGCAAAAGACAGACAAAGCATTAACAGAAAGTGCAGATCCAGGAGATGCTTGTAAAAGAAGCCAGTTTAAGGCTTTGTTGCAACCATGGGGCTGCACACAATATTTTAAAAATGGGATTAACAGCATTAAAAATAGCAGTTAGGCTAATTATTAACCAAAAGATAATCAAAATGACAGTATTAGACAATTGGAAAGTCATCCCACAGTTTACACAAGTTTAGGTACAGCAGCTTCACTCAAAAGTAATCCCTTAAACCCACAGCTCAATCAACATCTATCAGCACTGACCAAAAGCAAAGTCGCTGTGCTTTTTCTGCCCAGATCCAAGTTCCTTCAGTACAAGCACGCAATTCAGCAAGTGTTGGGAATTACAGAAGCAGCTTTAACTTGCTCCAGCTGCAGTACTACCCACGTTTAGAGTACGAAATGTAAATTCCCTTCTTTGTAAAGTCATTAAATTCTCCAGTAAAGGTTAAACATACACCGCAGATTAAGTTTATAAAGGCATAAAGTAGAATTTCATCTCTATCCAGACAGTAACTTGCACAAAAACTTGCAGGAACTTAATTATCTTTTAAGATCTCTACCTCTGTCACATTTGATTTATGTCATCCAACAGTTCATAATTACTAGGGAGATGGACAGACAGCAGAGAAGCACAGATCTGTTTCCATAGTGAAGTGCATTAAAAATAGAAAGAATGTGACACTGATGTTTCTTTTCAGATATAGCCAGAGGGATTTTGCAGGACAATGTATCCTGAAGCTCTAACCTCTAGTGAAATCTATTTAAAAAGCAGTAGTAAGATCCTTCATAATTCTTATGCTAGAAAAATTAATTGAACCAAACTCCTCTGCATTTTGAGAAGAGAGGAGATGGGAAAAATCTTCCACTGGATGCTTGAAGATTTAATGTAGCTTAATTTACAGCTACAATACCATATGTGAATGGTCCAGATGCACGTATTGTTACAATATAGCTTAACTGTCAAACTGAAGTATTGGGCTAGTTGCAATTTGCTTCTTACATATTTGATATCCTGGTGAGGGTAATACCTTCATATTCAGCTTTACTGCTATTTCATAAGACTTCATTAAAAGTTGGACAATAAAATATTGCCTAGAGAAAGACTATTCAGGAAAAGAAGTGTTAGAAGTGTTGGGTTTTGGGTTGCCAAGAGGCTTCTGTATCCATTCATACCAATCTAATACATCACTGTCTGTGAGAACAGCGGGCTGAATTATGAGCTACCACTTCTGCAAACAAGCAGAACATGCCATGCACTGCACCAGCTGTTTGACCCCAGGGGCAACAGTCTAAAAACAGCCTCCTGCCTCAGGAACCTCCCTATATCTACAATAAACTCGGACTCTCTGATGAGAGTAGTAAATGTCCACAGTGATGGCAGGGACAGCCAAGCTCCACAGAGCAGCCACCATCCATTGAGAAAGTGACTCTGTCCAGCTGAACAGCATAGAGCCTGCACAACTATTTTCCAAATACTTTGGTCCAGACATATAGCAACAAAGGTGAGGTTGCTCTTTCCAACAGTCTTTACAGAACTCGTAGCAAAGGCTTCTCAATGTTGCAGCCTGGAAAAAAACCTTAAAAATTTCAAATCTTTTCCTTTCTCTGATAAAGGCAGCAATTTTGTCTGTAAAAGTAAGACTGTTTGGCCCATGCCTGTTACTGAAAAGTATTAGTTCAACTGCTTCTTTATTTGTGTATAGAAGTTCAGAAAAAGATGAAATATCTTCATTAAAGGGTCCAGGCAGAACAGCAGATCCTCAGAAGACCCCTTTCAGAGTGTCTATAGCAATCAACGAAAAAGCTACTGGAATGATGAGCTCAATGGGAGCAATAAGCAGAAACACTTCTATAAAAGGTCACCCTCTGCTTAAGTTTTAATCTTCTAATGTGAAGAATTTTGGTAAATGTGGGAGACATGATGGCCAATGCTAAGGCAGAGGCAATCTTTTTAAGCTGCACTTTATCTGAAGTGGGCTTTTGCCTACTTTCGATAAAGTACCACTTTGGCTGGTTCATGAAGCACTGAATATCCTAAATATTAGAACTGAAAGCAACAACATGTATTTTTAGCTTTAGTGAATATACATAATGGGAGAAAGATGGCAGTCTGCCTGCATCCTCCTCTTTCAATCTCAACTCCTTGCAGCATACAGCCTGCACTCATCCTCTGACAGACAGACATAGACCAGCCATTGACTTCACTCAAATCCTGAAACACCACCTGAATCAGACAGGTATCATCAGCTGAAGTTGTTTTATAAATAAAGGGCTTATTGTAAGGAATAGAAGTGCAGAGAGCATACATTCCAATTATTTTTTAACTGTAATCCAGACTTTATACTGCGTACCAGTCTAGTTACCTGGCTGTTTTGAAGCACTTGTGTGTTTTTCAGATGTACAGGCAGATGAAGCCATAGCAGCACTTGTGTCTCTGCCAGGCTTTCTATCTCTTGCAACTTCCTGAACCCAGGACTAGTGCCCACACTACTGTTGGCTTGGAAAGAATCCTGGCCAGAAAGATGTACCAGCCAACACCGACTGTGGTTTTGGGAAACTTTACGCTTACCACTTTTCACAGTTACTAACATCTTTCACTACCATATCAAGATTTTCTTCCAGATTTTTGAAGAAGAGTCAATAAAGGGATAATACTGGCAACAACTCAATGGAAGCATCCCACTTGTGCTGAATGGATGCTGTTGCATAGACACAGACATAAGTGCTTGCTGAAATAATTAACTGATTGGTATCATTTGCATGGGGTAATGCATCTCTAGAGAACAAAATCTCTTGAACAGGATGGTCAGTTGCTGTCCAGGTACTGATGGGTGTCTCCACTGCAAGTATCCTTGCAAAGATGCCTTTTCAACCACATGGGATAAGGCTCTCTGAACCATTCTGGAGAATTCTTACATCCCACTAGCAAAGGCACAATCCATATCTATCATTACCTTAAATTATGTACAAACCATCTCATTACTTAACCATGAACAAAGACTGTTCTACAAGACCACTCCTACTGTGCAGTTTTATGTGAATATTTAAAGTTACCTCTGTACAGTTTGGTCAACACCTCTGTCTACAACAGATGCCAAAAGGGAGAACCCTCAAGAGCTCCTGGATTTTCTGCCCAGGAAGTTAACCAGCACATCCCAGCATACAAGAAGCAGCTACCAATTTGAGCACAGAAGGAATCTGCTGGGAGAGTTCCCAGGACTGTCCAAAAGCCCTGACCGCAGAGCTCCTGTGTGTTGCTTTGCTGAAGGCTGGCTGGGAGGTCAGTCTATCACCCTGTCTGTGGGCAGTCCAACAAGTCCCCTCTGCAGACATCAGCTCCCGAGTTCCCGGGCCACCCAGGCAACTGCTCATTAAGCATGCTGGGTGTCCAAACAGGCACAGCCCTGATATTTAGCTACATCAAAATTGCAGCAGGGTATACTTCAGTTTCATCCTTATCCCACAATTATAATCTACACATTACACTCCATGGGTTGTCACCTCAGCATCCACTCAGCTATTCCAACAGCAACCACCTGGTAATCATTTTGATACAAGCCATGTTCCATTCCTAAGGCAGTCCCACGGACCCTGTGAGGCATCCTCCTGATCCCTGCCATACGTGCATATGGAAATGGGAACACAAGGGAAATGAGCAGATATAAACGGGTTTGAATTTCGTAGCTCTCAGGCTGAGTGGCTGGAGCAAGGTCAGGCACCCAGCCCCTCCTCCTCACTCTGACTCAAGCTGCCCAAAAATCTTTACAAATCCCTTTGTCACTTCCCAAACCATCTAAGTGTTATACCAGAAAGCTAATGGGTTTTCTGACAAAAGTAGTTTTTCTGACCCTCCTGTGGGAGTAATGAGCCTCCCCTTTTATGAAGGGACAAGTCAGCTGAAAGAAGCAATAAGAGAACTAATGCCATTTGCTAAGATGGATTGCTATTATTTGAGCTGTCCATCCACATGTATTTGTCCTGAGTGTATTTTCAGTACTAGAAGCAATGTAGTTACAGATCACAGAACAGCCAAACTGTTAGAAAACATGGACTGACTTACCTTCATCAAAATAAATCACAACAGGTTTTGGGACTCCCATAACTCAGAAGCCAAGGGTGACCTTGAGGGAGAAGTTGATTAAAAATGTCACACCAAGCCCAGTGTTATACTTTATGGCTAATGATGCCAAGCTGCCTACTGAAACATGCCGGTTGTGTCTGCAGTGGAGTTCAGAGTTGGGGTGTTCCTCCTAAAATAATTGAGATTAGGAAGTTCAGCAGTTTAACCTGCTCCAAAAACTACAACCCCTTCACATGAGGCTGTTAAACTAGTGCTGTTTGACATGCCTCAAAGAGAATTAGGAAGAAACCCAATGGGCAAGATTAAAAAAAAAAAACAAAACCCCATGAAATTCACCACACCCCAATCCAGTTTGCTTTCTCCTCCATCAGTTTACTTGACCATGTACATCAGAAAACACACTTAACTTTTAGGTACTAAAGACTAAATCCTCATGTGGGGCAGACATCCACACAACTTGAGCAGAACACCTCTGCATGTGCCCAAGGTGCAGCTCACACGGGTTTCACTTCATTGCTGGCCCTGAGGGACAGCAATACCCCAGGGAAACTGCCTGGCCTGGAGGTCTCTGCTATGGGGCATACTGGTAACTCATCCGTGCAAAAAAAAGAAAAGGACATAGAGAGTTCCTGTCAGCATGTTCTAAAAATTTTGCAGCAAGTAAGTGCTGCTCCACCAGGTATAGTCAGACTCTGAAAATTCAATAGCCACTCAATAGATGGAAAAGGTGGAAGACCCAGCATGGCAGTGCTGGGGGCACTCAGACCGACAACCAAGAGTATGGCAGCCTTGAGGGCTGCAGCCAGGACCTGCCCCTCTGCTGCAGGGCCAGCCAGGACAGGCAGTGTGCCATGCAGGCAAGCCCTGCCCCTGTGCCAGCTCTCCTGGCTTCCCAAGCTGCTACCGCAGCACAGGTGCCCAAGGTCCCTCTTCCCTTCGAGGCAGCCTGTGCAGGAGGGACTCAAGCTCAAAGCCTTTCGCTTACGAGCAGGAGAGCTCTTCAGGAGAGACGTCTATTCCTACACAAGTCATGTACATTTAAGTAAAGGCCCTCAACTCGGGCAGTTTCACACACAAACCTGCTAAAGCAGCACATCCCCATACAGGCTGAGTTACTCTCATGAGTGTTTTCCCTGTGAACACAAATTCCACTAATGCCTATTCCCAGACTTCATACCACAAAGAAAGTTTCAGAAATTAGCCTTCTCAAAGGCAAGTACTTTTGCTGAAAAATTTTATCTAAAACAGCTCAGTCATGCTTATGAAAGCCTAGCCTTGATAGAAGAAGGAACTTTGTTTTCATCATAGAGAAGGCATTTATAAAAAAAAAAATCAGGGACAAAGGTTTTATATATATACATCCCTATACCAGAAGATTGTCACTGAAGAAATGTGATAAAAAATGCATGACTGAAAACTGTGTATGATCCAGAAATAGGAGAGAGAAAAAGTGTATTTAACATTTTGTACAGTTTTGTTCCTAATGGTTTAGTGGCCATAAGAACATCTCCTTTCTTACGTCCAATGAAACTGCACAAAATTCAAAATTCAGGATAATTTGAGGCAAATGACAAATGAGTCCTGGTCTCAAAAATGCAAGCATGACTAGATTCATCCCGCCCAGGTAAGACATCCAATTTCAACCACAATTGCCTGAACTTCCAAAGCAGCCAAAACAAAGACAGGCTTCTCTAAGCAGCAATTCAGATTTCTGGTGATTGTCCTTTCCCTCAAATCTCCACCCACCTCAAAGGCAAATACACATTATTTTTTAGGCATTTCAGCTTGTCGGGGGGAGAATGAATTAAGACTACAAACTCTAGCTACTCAGCTGGGGCATTACTCTGCTTCTGAAACACCCAAAACATTCTGGGAGAAAGAAAAAAAATCAAAAAAGAGAAAACAAAGATACACTGGTTTTGATCTCAGTGTCCACATTACAGAAATGATAAAACATCAACTCAAAAGGTATTAGGAAAAGCATTTGTGTTTAGAAAGCAGTCATACATCGGATTTTCAAGCATTACAGAGCCCATACACTGCAATTTTATCTTCCAAGCAGTAACTGATGGTAGGTTTGGGGAACAGAACAAAATTAATAGCTGCTCCTTAACTATTCATCGTAAACGTACCTGACAGAGCATACAAATACATAACTCTTTACTATTACCACATTTCCTCCCAAATTTCTCTCTCTGCTTGACTGAGCTTTCTGCTGCATTTCCTTCAAAGCAGGACAAGATCTCTGGGAAGATGTGTTTTTATTCTATGATAAATGTCCTAGGAGAGCTCCCCTGGTTTTCTACAACCACAGGGACATGTCTAAAGTGTCGCAATGAAAGTAAGAGAGTGAGCTTGCAGTACACCAGCACTGCACAGCTCTGGTTATGTGTCAGAGTGTGACACAGAAAAAGCTGACTACAGAGGCTTCAGCCCCATCTCTCCATGTCAGCCATGGCAACCATTGCTCACTCGGGACTGCTATTTATGGAGGGTCTCTCTCCAATAAAAACTTCATTAGAAAAGACACAAAATCCTTTAACAGACAGCTGCTTGAAGGTCTGGTCTTCACAAAAGCAGTGTTTCGAAAATAGAAGTATTGTAGCCTCCTCCAATGCCTTTGACTTTTAACATGATAAATTAACCTATTCTGATTAGCATTAAAAAAAACAATTTAAAAAATCAGTATTTCACCAGGAAAAAACAACTATGGTCACAAACACCCAAACTCCAGTCTAAGCAACTCCAACCAGGCTGACCATTTTAGTACTATCTTCAAAAAGGTATTGTTGTACTGCACATGAATTTAAACTCCCTGCTGGGGCTTGTCATCCTGCCCTTGATTTCCCCAGTGGAATCCAGGGCTGCAGGTCCGCTGCAGCTGGAAGTAACCCTGGCCAGAACTATCCATCCAAGAAGCAGCTGGTTTGGAGCATGTCAGACTGACACTCAGTTTGTCAAAGCTATTGGGTGTCAGCGGTTTCCAGCCTCATTGTTTTAAGAGCTCGGAGGAAAAAAAAAGCCCACCAGAAAACAGTTTAAAAGTAAGAATATGACAGTTAAAGGTAAATTATTTCTTGTACAAGCTAATTTTGTTATAGAATAAGTTCCTGAAGAGGGACATTCAGCAAAGAATGCAACTATGTTAGGGAGATAAGTATGCAATTTTGCAAAGATGAAGATGGTAGGAGCATGGAGAAAAAATAAAGCAAAGGGAAAGGACACACTCCTCACTCAATAGCCTCTTTTCTTTTCATGAGTGTTTTACAGTTCTGGGGAACACAGACAGCAACAATAAATGTAGCAGGGCTTTGCCAACAAGACACAGCCTGTCCTGATGCCTGGGGGCAAATCTGCTACAGATGAGCAGCTACCCAGCTTCTTCAGGAAGACTGTGTGGAGCGCGGTGAGGAGGCTCAGAGAAGAGGGGCAGCAGCAGCAGAAAAACCCGGCCCGGCAAGGGGAGGCCACGCAGCGCTGCCGGGGCCGGGGCAGCCACTGCTGGGGAACCGCTTTTGACACTGCCCGACCTTGCCTGGTACTGCTGCCCGGGGGCCCCACGGCCTAAGGCGATAGGGCAGAGCTGGATAGCAATAAATCCCTGCACTTACCAGCGACACGAGGGGGCTCCTGGTCGTGCAGGACGAGTTTTCCTTCCCTTCTGGTGTAGCAGGTGGTGCAGTCAAGGCAGGAAGCGTGGCATCTCTCTCCAGGAGCAACGAGGGCCGGCTGCGCCCTCAGCAAGGGCGACTGAGAGGCCAGGGACGACCCCAGCCGTCACGAACATTGCTGTGTCCGTCCTGCCCCTCAGCGAGGGCGATTAATCGAGGAGTCAGGGGCAACTCGAGCCCTCACGAGCAGCACTCGGTCCCTCGTGCCCCTCAGCGAGGGCATTTGAGGAACCAGGGGCGACGCGAGCCCTCACGCGCAGCGCTGCGTCCCTCAGGGGCTGAGCCCAGCGCGCCCAAGCGTCCATCAACAGCCGTGGACACGGTAAGCAGTGAACCAGGTCTAGGGTCCATGCAGAGTGTCTGGCCAGGAGCAAAATGTACAGAAAATCCCTCTATGAAAAGTCATTGTCCCTAAAGTACACGGCGGAATCCTGCAATGTTATTCGAATACAGGGAGAGAGTGCTCTGGGGCACATGCCCGCCGTGTTTTCTCTCTAGAGGTTTTGGAGGACGCAGCCCCTTTTAGCACACATCTTTCCTACCAAAAAATACCAGAGGAGTTCCTGGTGAGGCTGCTGCAGGCGGGCATGGACTGCGAGCGCCCTGGGGCAGGAGAGCAGCTGCTCCGCCCAGTCAAGTGTCCCTTAGCCCCACACACCAGAACCTGTGCACATTTCAGTAGGAAAATTAAAGAACAAAAAGCCAGGAAGGCAGCCAATGGAGGGAGTAGAGGCTGGTGGATCAGCTGATTCCCGGGATCCCCCTGTCTACCACACTGACTGGAAAGATGGTGCCAGAGGAGGAACTGCCATTTGGTGTCTGAGTTGTGCTCCAGGGATAAACAGTTAAAAAGCTTAATCGCAGCAGCTGTGCACCTCTCAGTGTGAGATCCAGATACAGTAACATTCACTTAGGGAGAAAATTGGCAAAATACAGAATCTGGATCATGCAAGGCAGTATACTTGCAGAGACAGGTGCTCCAGTTCACAGAGTTTAAGCATCCTCCCTGTCTCTGCTTGAGCAAACAAGGAGTTGTCTGCAGCAGGAATCCACACAGCATGGCACAGAGACTGGTGTAAACAGGAAGGATCTTGAGGCACCATCCCCATCACAAACGACACAGCAGTCTGCAAAAGCTGCAACATCTTTCTCATCTCTGAAGCAAGAATGAAGGGAAGATCACACTTCTGTGGTTAGAAAGTCCCTCTTATCTATTTGAAAGATGTCTTCAGACCTAACTAGTTGGCTGTCTGTGACTCCAGCACCTTAGGTTTCCCTGATCAGACTGGAAATGAAATTTGAATTTCAAACTGCTCTGCTAAACACATGAGAATCATCTGTCATTAGCTACAGGTAATTTAGCACTCAGAGCCAGAACATCTAGTGCTGAAGGAGCAACAACGTTAATATGAGTCTTTATGTTACAGTAAGTGAACACTGTTCAGGATCTGCCAGCCCATGGAAGGGAAAGTTTCCCTCTCTTGCATAGACAGGGAAGAGATCATGCTTGTGTGCCAAGTGGTGAGAGTCCTATAAATTACTTGCAGTGCTCAGTCTCATGCAGTGCACTTCTGTGGCAAGATTGCTGCCCAGGCAAGAAAGTCACTGGCTTGTAGGATAACTGCTCTTCTCAAAGATACTGTGTTCAGAACAGGAAAAAAAGCCTTGTTAATGTACTAAGCAGAGATAAAGGAAAGTCAGAGGTAACTTAGTAGAGATGAATTTAACTACAGCGATTTGCATCAGTTAAATATGCAGTCGATCCCATTTACAGACTGCCACGTATCTGGCATTATTAATGAATCATATTCTGTTTCTTCCACTTAATTGCACTAACTGTGTTAATAAAATTAGGAGAAGAGCCTAACAAAACATAAATAAATTATTTTGAAAACAAAACTAGCAGCCCCAGGTACTGTGGCATATTGCTGAGAGAAAGCAGGTGGCCACAGGTGGCTGTGAGCCTCCAGAGGTAATGACTATCCATATGCTGTGCTATAGGGCTTGGTTGCACTTTGATGAAATACTCTGTCTACAAGCTGGCACAACACATTTATTTTCAGAGCAATTAAAATTTACGGTAGATCAGAAACACCATTTTTATGAAAACCCCCAGCAAGACAATACTTTACAGACCTATTGTAAGAGCAGAAAGATTTTTGTCCTTTGGGCTAAATCCTTGTTGTTTTCATCTCATCTTTTGGACTTCTTTTTTCCCCTAGCAAAAAGAGGTGTAAAAATTTAAGTACCACCACTCAGTGGCATCTAACAATCTGCACATGGCATGGACAAGTGCTGTGAAGGTGAAGGAGTTATTATCTGACTTTCAAGGTGACAGCTTGTCCTGTGAGCTGTGCTTGTGCAGCTAACTGGTTTCTAGTGAGCCACTGCCACAGTGAACAATTCATTAATTGCTATCAAGAACAAGATAAAGTTAAGCCTCATCTAGGGTACAAAGATACACTGAGATAACCATATTCCACTGAGAGATTTTCTGAAAATGAACATATAATGTCTGTAAAGTTTACTGATCAACAGTAGAATTTAGGAAATAATTCCACTTCCAAATTAATCTGCATGGCTTGTCAAATACTCTGTGGCTCATTTTCTAAACATTTAGACATGTTAGATATTTTTCTAGAATCCAGGAAAATGGTGTTCCAGTCTCCCCATAGATCTTCTTGTCATTTTTGTGCAGCAGAACAATTTTTTGTAGTACTGCAGTATCTCATCCATACTTACCACTATAATGTTTAAAAAACAACCGTTCCTGTTTGCAGGTTTACAGTTTACATCATTTCAACACCCATTCTCTCTAGGATGCCCCTGCTGCAGGAAAAAAAAGCCTTTCCTTTTACCCTTTGAAAACTCCAAAAGAACCAAGTGAGGCAAACCTAGGCAGCTCTATTTTATCAGATCCCTCAAAAAAATACTTCTTTAAAAACCTCCTGGATGTGATACACTGGTGTTAAACACCTCATCTCATTTCTTTCCAGAGATATACAATGTACAAGTTGAGGTTGGGCCACAGTTCTTGAGAGCCTTAGCAGCTTCCTGCCTTCCTCCCTGCACGGCTGCCCCTCTTCTCTCTCTTTTTCTACACCTGCCACCCCTGTATTTTTGTTAAGCTCACTAATACTCTTAGGGAAAGTTATGGTTTTAGTTGCCTGCTCTGAATTGCTCTTTTGAGAAGCAGAGGTGTAACAAGAGCATGTTCCCCACTGTAACAGAAGACATAGTCAAGCTCTTACAACACCAATAGAAATAGCTACAAGGGGGAAAATTCAATGAATTTCTTTAAGGTCAGTATCCACCTTCCCTAAATCAGAAATATTTAAACATAATTATTTACATAAAGAGCATGAAAGTGTTATGCAAAATCAAAAATGAAATTTGTTAATAATTGGGGAAAACGACTTGGTTGTAGATGGAACAGCCTTACAAGGAGTGACTGAGGGAGGTTTGTATCTTTACCCAGTCTCTCTGGCAAAGAGGAAAAGAAACATCTCTTCTCTAACTATAGACTCCACCAGAATATTAAGCATTTTCATATCATGCATCTCAAAAAAAAGAAATGCTGTGCCAATTAATTTTTTTCTGAAGTCCTCTTGCTTTTGCATCTAAGAGACATGTGCTGTTACAACACACCCAGCCTCTGGAGCTGTGGGATCTCCTTTCACACAGCTCAGCCTTTTCCCTTTTCCTTATGGCATCTGAAGCAGAGCTAAGTTGCTGTTCACCAGCAAGGTCTTACCCTCCTCCCTGCCCTCTACCACTTCTTCCCTCACAGCCCTGAATTACACTTTGCTCTGCATACAAATTCCTGCCCTTATCTTCCTTCAGCCCTGCTCTGTCTCCCACTGTGCAAAAACTCGCTGCTTCTAATCATAATTTCTCAGCCAGCAGTCCTTGCAGTTACAGCTCACACCCCAGGGCATCTCACTGGCAGGGAAGCTACCTCTCCCTTTGGCCTCATTTCCAGGGTACCTCTGCCCCTCCTGGCCAGTCCTGAGGGGCACGCATTGCCTGGTTGACAGTTCTGGGCCCCCGAATTTTTACTGCAGTCACCTAATGACCGACTTCAGAGTGTCACTGAGCACTCCCTGAACTGCTTTGAAGAATTTATAAGACTGAAATATTCCTCTTGCTCACTAAAATACCGGTATTAATGCCACAGTCCCCGCAGAGCACACAGCAGAGTACGTCATCGCTTCCCGCAGCAGGAGGCAGAGAGGCATTGCCTCTCCTAAGTCTGGCAGTGCACAGCACACGGAGGGCTGAGCATTTTAGTTTAAAAGGTGTCCATCTCCTCCCGCTGCCTCTGAAATCAGTTTGGGTTGTAGCAGAAGGCAGGGGACAAGGGGATTTTTATTATTATATTACTAGGAGTCTTTGAGAAGTACCTGGAACATTCACAAAAGAGGCAGAGACAATCAGAATGTTGGGGCCCTGCATTTCATAGAATCACAGAATTAATTAGGTTGGAAAAGATCTCTGAGACTATTGAGTCCAACCTGTGACCTAACACCCCCTTGTCAACCAGACCATGGCACTGAGTGCCACATCCAGTCTTTTCTTAAACACCTCCGGAGACGTTGACTCCACCACCTCCCTGGGCAGCCCATTCCAATGCACCACTGGACTTGTGGTCTTCCTCTACCATGTGAAGGCACAAAGAGGACAAAGATTCTCCCCCGTATTTCTTACCTTTCAGAAGGACATGACACCTATGAACAGACTGTCTGGCCACAGTCTGAAGCTTCTTCCATATTCCTTATTATATGTGAAGCGTATTCTTTCCTGCTGGAGCTTCAGTAGGATCACTTATGGAGACAGTGCTCCTCAATTCTGTGCACACAGGAACAGCAAGGCTGGACTGCCCCACTTGGGTAAAGGGGGGTGAAATCCGAGCACCTGAGAAGAATGTGCGGTGATCAAAGAATACAATTGGCAAAGTCAAGGATCAGCAGTATTACTAGCATTTTCTTTTATTATGTATTTATTCAAATTCTGTGGATTCAGATCAAATAGGCATGTGTTGTCATTTCACCTGCTCAGAAGATGGAACTGCGACTGCCTTTAGAAGTGGCTTGAAAGGCCACCTAATCCTACTAAAATGCCCATTAAACCTCTGCTTAAATTTAACCATAGTGTTTTACAGAAGTTTCTTCGAAAAAGTTTCAGTCTACCCTAACTGTACACTATTTTTTTAACACTGATATCTAAATTAGTTTCTTCAATGCTGGCAAAAGACAGCTGAATAGGTGGCTGGATTTCAAGAAGCACTGGAAATGTAAAGTACCCACTGTACTCAAACCCCAGGTTCACTGCTTCTCCAAAGCCTCTTGTTCCATGCCATCAACCTCTTGGGTAAAGGAGTCTGCACCAATTAAGAAGCAGATTTATTTAGCTTACAGAACTGACAAAAACTCACTTGTTTCAATCAAGACAATTCAGAAAGACATTAAGCAGGTCCATATTCTCCATTGCTCCAGTTCCTTTAGCACCTTACTTTTCTAAAACTGAGACTGAAGTCCCTAATTCAGCAAAGCATTTTGTCATACATTGAAGTTCCTCTAGAACTTCATTATATACTTCATTATATCAAAATACTTCATTAAATCAGGGCCTCTGATGTTAATGATTTCTGCACCACTGAGAGGAAAGATGGACAAAATTGTTATTTTTCAGATTCAGGCAAATATTTGAACATAGATCAACAAAAAAGCAGCCATGCGGAGCAAGATCTCACATTAAAAAGCATTATCACTAGCCTGAAATCAATCTGACAACCTTTAAATCAGACTTCTGCTATCTCCAGACCATAAAGAAATGCTCCTTCCTCCATTCAAGTCATGTACAGCAATAAAAGACTAGTAGCCCAGAGATTTTACGTAGCCTGGTAGACAACAACACTGCTGAGGTCAAGCAGTGACACCAGTGTGTCTTCATTGCATTTGACTGAAGTTCAATAAACTTGTGTAGATACAGCTGCCAAAGGCAGGGATGCTGGTAACAATTTTGTGAAGGCAGAGCACTTGGCGAGATGAAAGGCAGCTGCCAGTGTGCGGCCACGGGACTGTAGCACTGCAAACAGTGAATGGAGAGAGAGCCATCGATTGGTGCTGCCATCCTGCTGCTCTGGCTGAGCTCGGGACATCGCAGGAATTGTAAGAAGAGGTAACCTTCTCCTTTCTCCGCCTGCTCCCATCCAGACTATAATATAGGAAATTAACTGAATACTCAGAAGAAGCATACAAATTTTGGGGATGTCTCAGAAGCAATTTTCAATTTAACCATATGAAATGTGTACTATTTGATCCAAGCCATTTAAATGAGTTCATTGTGAGAGTCAGTTGGCATAAAATAATTTGCTTGGGAATGAAATCTGGCCCTGTCCTTCAGCAGTACTGTCCATACTCATGCATACTTTCTTAGTCATGTACAGAGCTGCTTTAAATAACAGAATGACATCTGCCTGAAAAATCACTAAAGCCCTAGTACAGTTAAAAATGAATTTACATGTGGCAGGCCCTCTGCAATATCTCATTGGCAGACACTAACTAGTTTCCACCCTGGTTCAGGTGATGTCCTTTGCCTCTCTCCCTCAGTATTGTGGAAAAATGAGCATTCACTTCCTTTGAAAAATGCTATTCAGAAATGTGCACTAAGCAAAGACAGATCACCTATTAGTGCTTGCTACAACAAAACTACATGTATCCCAAAACCACAGTGAAAACTGGGCTGCCTACATAATTCACCCTGTTCTATGTCACATTCCCAAAACTGCATGTTTTACCCATTAAAAAAAATCGCATGGGTTTTCCAGAAAATTCTTGCAAAAGGATTTCTTAAAGCAGTATAGCAATACATAATCAGGTCCTTTTTGTAAAGTCCCTATGTATAGGTATTCAATCCAACTGAAAAGCTGTCAATGTTTGTAAGAGTCTCTGCACTGGATCTTTGTTTCACAAGCCATGTGTTATTAAAATACAAGAATTCTTGAGCAAAGTTCATCTGGGACTATCTTCATATATATATCAAACTCTGTGAGAGGAAACAACATTTCTTCCATTTATTGCCATGAGAAACTTCTTGTTCCGTAGATTTTACTGTGTGTGTGTTTATGTATTTCATATATGCAACCCCACATCCTCATTGCACTTACCCTTACATTACTCCGAGTTATATAAAGAAGGATCCAAGTATACCAGAGTATAAAATAATTTCTTAATCTACAGTGATATGTATCTTAACTGACTTTATACAGCATTTTGGCAGCAGCACATCTACTGAATTTTTATTTCAGTTCACATGCCACTTTCAAGGCTCCGATATTTCAGCACAATTACAAATTAATGAGATAGGTAGTCTCCATTGCAGAGATAGCAGCAATCTGTAAAAGGGTATTAAGAAAAGGAGTAATTTGTTGGCTCATGAAGGTTCCAAGTGTGCAGTTGTATTAGCATGACAGTGGGAGGTCAAGAGACTCATTAGCCAGCAGTTACAAGATATGCAACTCAGTATTTTATAGTGGCAGGATGTACATGCAACACACACTTGAGAAAGCAATTACTAGGGGCTCACTTTGGCGTTACCTTTGCCTGTATCTCCCAGCCTGCCTGAGGGCCGTGGGTACCCACACTGAAGGGGCTAATTACCTTGTGCCTTCAATAGGAAATCCCATCCATATTTGTTTCTGCTGTTAGCAGAAAATCTTGTCCAGTTACACTGGAACAGTAGAGAGCAGAACACCTGCTGTGCCCCACTCCTGCCCTAAGGGATCCAACAGCCACAACCCTGCCCTGGCACCACACTAACCTTAACCTGGCTGCTGCAACCAGCACAGATGGATCTTGTTAGTACCTGAGCTCACCTTTTCAACTTGAACAACAAAGGAGGCATGGCCTGTGTTTGAAATTTGGGAGTGGGGACAAAGGCAAGGGAAAGGAGATGATGGATGGAAAGAGGAAGAAATACTTGTGGGGCTTGAGGTGAGATCCAGCAGCAAGGCAGCACTACCAAATGCTTGTTCTCAAACTGAGGAGAAAGAGTGTGGAAAGCCTTCACCTTTGACAAAATGCTAAATGTGTGACAAGGTGTAAAACTGAATAAATAATCAAAAATGAAAGTTATTACTTCCTGATAAAATGAAGTGCATGGGTCCATTGACCACAGTGGTACTCTGATGTTTTACACCCACTGAGATAGCTTTAGCTCATTTTGAAGACCATCACTTTGAGGGAATAAAATCTGTAGACAATCTGAAGCTTCTGACTGCAATTCATTCACACAGGGGAAAAAAAGACTAAAATAACCTTGCAGAAGACAGTTGTTGTATGAAAGCCCAGTGCCAACAGGGCCACCAGGTATCGTGTTTAAATTAGCATAAGGTTGGGCTGACATTTCTTGTCTCCCACCCCTCCCTCTCTGGTCAGACACCCCACATCCTTTGTCTATGGAACAAAGGATTAGTGCAAAGACATGCACTTGGTTTTGTCTATATCAAATATGTAGAATGCAATAATTGCCTTGGATGTGCTTCATGACTGATATCAGCAAACACCTTAATTATTAATTGAATTTCTTTAACAGTATCAAAGCCTATTACATCAAGTCTTATCACAACTGCGGCACTCCAAGACTTCACTGTTATTCCTAATTCCTAAACACATGGGTACCTATATGAGAGGGAAATAACATGAGCTTGGCTATTTTCATAGATTTCAGATGTTCCTTAAATTTTACAAGAAGCCGTCTCTCTTAAGCATTGGGTTATTTCTCATTAAGAGCAGATATGTTTTCTTTTAATTAGAAACATCAGATATTGCCTTCCCTTAGAAGTATTATGGCCTAATTTTGATCTCACCTAAAAACGGCAATGCCAGACTAGCACGAGAAACAGAGTGAGAGCAGAATTGTGATCAACTCTGGAGTCAAATAAGCAGATCTTCAAAGGTTTCATATAGCTGATACCTGCATTATTCAGGCTTTTTATCAATTTCAGCTTCTGATGCTCCTTCCCCTTGGTCATGGCTTTTGCACATGACACTTCATTATGCTGTGGAGTTAATTGCCACAGGATGTTTGGAGGCCAGGAGCAAATATGGGTCAACAGAGAGATTACTAAATAGATTCACATCAAACAGATTCTTTGGGGAATCTGTCAAGAGGTCAATGCCATCTCGAAGTCAAGGTCCTTTAACTGAAGGTCACTGGAAAGATCTGCATTTCCTTGTAGTCTGGCTCCTTACACAGACAAATCTCAGCTCCTTCCTCCTGTACAAAGACACTGCTTGAGCAAGGACTGTGCTGCCCTGTGGTGTGACCCCACAGAGCTGTACCATGTTTTTTACCTTTACAAGGAATCCTACTGCTGCTTCCTTTCATCAGTATATAGAACTTCAACGGTGTATAGGATGTTCAACAACTGCACTGTATAGGGATGATATGTGAATAGTAGAGTAGGAAAACTAATCAGAGGGAGTTATATTAAAGAAAAAAAAACAAAGAAAAAAGAGAGACCTACACAGTAACAGTAAAAAAAATGTTCAGCTCTTTACTGAAATCCTAATGAAAAAAAGCTAAACAAAATGGAATATAGGTCAATTTAAAAAAGCCATTCACATGTTGGTGGAAGACAACATCCAGGCCCAGGGCAGGTATTTCCTGAGCAAAACCCCCAAATGTACACACAGTTTGACATTTGAATGCAGACCTTCCATGATATGAGGTGTTTCACCAGAGTGGAAATTTTTAGAATATCTTACACTACTGCTTCCAACCCCCTTTGTTTGGAGAGGAGAGCGAGTCTGTTGTCCATTTGGCTGAAAGGCAAAGACAGCTGAGATTGCGTTCTGCTCCACATCTCAGCACCATGGCACAAAGGACACCTCTCTGGAGACAGGAGGTTTTGACAACCAACAAAAATGCCATATACCTGGCTTCTCCTCCATCATGCCCAATGGGTCTGGAGTAGCTGCTTCATTTGCTCCTGAAAGTTTTGTTCACACTGGCAGCGCTGTACAACCTATGGTGTTTGAAAAGCCAAAAAGAAAAAGTATCTCTTATCATGGCAGATGCTGCCCAAAAAGTTGGGAGCCTCAACCAGAACAGCTGGCTTGGCATCCTGAATTAGAAAACAACCTCTGTGTAAAGGATTTTTAATGAACTGATCAGACTCTAAAAGCCTATGTGGCACATCCTCCTCTCTTCTCATTCTATTATAAAAGAGACATGCTCATCCGTTCCCATTTATAAACATAGCCTACAAATGTAACAAACATTATGAAACTCAGCCTGTAAGGATAAGGAGCATTTCATGCTCATTTTGCAATGTGTAGCCCTTCACCATCACCCCCACTTGCTTCTCTTTCAGGCCAGCACTGGAGTTCAGTGTTGAAAGGGCCATTTTACTGGTGTTCTTCACAGCGAGTCCAGTGAATCCCCAAATCAGCAATTACTCTTTAAGTCAGTGGAACTGTGTCTAATTATTCCAAAGTAAGTGTATGTATTAACCCACATTTTAGGATATTCATAAAACAAAAAGGAAACACTGACTCACCATCATTTCACAAATACCCAGGTGACCACTTGTGAATGTCAACAGGAAATACTTCCACTGTTCGCAGTTATACATTTCCTTAACTGCATTCTTCATTAGCAATACACGTTATGTTTCTTAATGACTGCAGTGTTAACAATTAATACGTTCCTCTTTTAAAAAACAAGCCTGTGTGGCCTATGTATGCCCACAACTTTGTGTGTAGCCAGCTCAATAGCTGCTTCAGGGTGAGATCCTGAAAACAGCCAACACTAGGAATGGACTTCCCCTGGCCTTTGAACAAAGCCAGGATGCAAACTCGGGGGGAAAAAACCATCTAAATGATGTAGACACTGCCATGTGGTGGGTTTCTTATGTTTGTTTCCCTTTGCTTCCAGCATTGCATCATAAAACCACATTTCCATTTTCAGCCTTCCTATGCAATTGAACCAGAAAGGACTCTCTGTTGTCATCCTTACAGGTACAGAGCTCAGCCTATGCCAGAATTTACTGAAGCATCAGAAGTGGGTGATCACACCTATACACAGTTACTTTGGATCCTTCCAATCTTTTGTTTAAAACAGTAAGTGGCAAAGCAGACCAATCAAAATGGTCTTAATATGTACACACATGACACATACATATACATACAGTCAGACAAACACATGTCCATCATAACCCAAACACATCCACCATGTCAGATACATCCACACACAAACAGAATATGCAAATTTTAAGGTTGTGTCTTAATAATCACCCAAATTTAGACAGTGATCTAATAATGCAGATCAAGTTTAACTATAATCCCTTCAGTTACAAGCTAGTGATGGGTGGACTTCAAATGCTCAGACATGTAAAAATACAACTCCCGGCCAATGCAGGAGTCTCCTCCCCAGCCCTCCTGTCCTCTCTCTTCTCCTCTCCCCATGCTTACATGCACTCCTCTCTCTGACTTTTGTTATCACATTACCTAGCTTTCTTTCATCTTCTTTGTACCGTGTTCCCCTTCCACCACATCTTAAGAGAGGGATATCTCTCAAGTATCTGGAAGGGAGGGATGTAAAACCCCCTTTCTTAAGGGGCTATGTCATTATCCCAAATTGCACTACAAGGTTATGCCTTTTACAGCGTTCAAAGAACCAGACCTGGAGCCCAGCATACAAACTGAAATTCCTTCTCCTGGAGAGAACAATTCTCCTGGAAGCCTCTAGTAGGTCCCTCTGCCCTTATCCTAAATCAGAATAGACAGATTGATGCTGGCCTGGGCTTCCCACCAAAATAAAACCGAAGATGACCTGCAGAAGAGCTTGGACTTTGCATCCACCCACTTGGTTCATACATTTTTTTTGAAAGCCAATGGAATGAATGTGCTTGAAATTTCAGAGTGCTTCTGGCAAGCCCATGTCACACAGAGTGTTAAACACTGACCCTAAAGGCTGGCCAAATACCTCTGAGGTACAAATCACTTTCTCACTCAACTCTTTGTCATCTGAAACATATTTTAAAAGGACAGAGATCTGAAGGACTCCCCTGTGATAAACGCCCTTTCTTCCTCATTTTTTATTCATCACTGCACCTGAAATGAGTAAGCTGAATCTCAAACTGAGGCTGCACATACATGAACATTTTAGCAGACCAAAAAGACCCCTCCACATGTCTTAATATTTTGTGCTATTTAGAGATGCCAGGTAAATCAGAATTGCCTGTCCTACAAACCATCCAAACACACAAAGATGCTGCCCCAGCCCTGGAAGGCAGCTGTGCCCTGGCTGCTTTCATGCCCGACACAAAGCTGCAGCTACCTCCCCTTATAGACCTTGTATAGGCTTGGGGTTTATCGCATTTTTATGGAAATTCAGTTCAGTGCTCAATTTACCCTTATTTAAATGCTAATTTCAGTGAAGTGGTTTAACAAAGCAATTATGAAAAAAAGACTCTAATCTTCCACCAACTGAGCAGGGAGAAACTCAGAATGTGATAGACAGATTAACCATGTAAATGCAACATAAGTGATGTGTTTCCTACTTAATGCACTCGGTGATAAGCGATTCGGTTACAAAGGTGACAGTTCAGCCTCCTTTTCTAAATATATAACACCAAAGAATCAACAAAATGCTAACACCTCATGCAGGGTGTTGCATATAATAATTATCCTCAGCAATCTCTCTTGTTTTCTGTACTTAACACTCACTCTTGTTTTCCTTCGTAATGTATGTTTATCCATTTTATTTAGAACTTCTGACTGTAAGATATAATCAGACACTTTAGAAGGCATTTTGCTGTAATTGTAGTTAGTCAAGTTAAGTGCCACAATTTAAAATGGTTTAATGCTAATTCCACCTCTCCCTCCGGCAGAGCTGCAACTGAATCAGACAATGCTACGTGGTTCAAGAGGTCTCCACCTACTAGAATCAAAATTCTCCAGTTCTATCAGCTCTCCAAAGCCTCTTTGGGTAGGAACTAAACATGAATACGCTACCTAAAACAGCACATTTCTCAGAGCAAGGGTAAATGACAGAGAGAAGTGCGACATGGGAGTTTTAGGCCGGATACTCATTTCTTGGATAATCTACAGTGCCATTAGAATTTGCAGCATCTGTCTGCTGTTGAGTACAGGTAACATGTGACTGACAGAAATCTGTGAGATACTGTCAAATACTCAATCTTTTGCCTCTGAATCTGTGGAATTTTATTTAAGTTGAATGCACAAAGGATTCAATGTCACTGTTGATTTATGAGTTTCAAATACCAAATTTTATTTTCAAAAGTTTAATCGTTGCAGTTCTTTGCTTTCAGAGGCCTGTTACCTCTCTTTGAGAGCTTACTCTCTGGCTTTCTGTCATTGTTTCAGTTCTCCCCAATGCTTTCCTGGTTTGTCCCATCCCTTCCTGGATGTGTTGCCTCAAGGTTGTACAATCTGTAGGGACAGGGCTGTGAGGGAGAAGAAAAAAAAGCAAAGGCAGCTGCTCACCAAGGGCTGAAGAAGCAGGTAAGAGTCTATGACAAGTGGTCAGGAAAGATTTTTGGCCATGAAGTTAAGGCATTCATCTTTCGGACTTATTTTTCATCTGAAGACTGTGCATTAGTAGCAAAAATTAAGCAAATTATAAGAGAGGATGTGTAATTTTTATGAAAAAAGTATCACAAGAGCGAATCAACTGATAGCAATTTCCAGAGCTCAGCTTAGCCTTCCGCGTGTTTGTTGCTCCCCAAGGCATCACAAGGTATCTGCGTTGTGTGGTGTTTGCAAGCAGGTTGTGCTACACAGCTGAGTGTTGCTGTAGCACAGAGAAGAGCAATTGCTGAGTGGAATGCCTCCTGTTTAAGCTGAGGCAAGTTCCATGTGTGGTCTGACTCTGCAGAAGCTGTGTTTAATGCTGGAGGGGCAGTGGTATACAAGGAAAATAGCAGGATGCAAAGGAGATGCAAGCCTTTTTTATTAGACATCAAAAGAAATGTCCTACACTGGCCAATGTAATCAGGTACTGATGTATCCTGTACTGATATCAAGGCATCACTTAAGTGGCACAGTCAAGGGGCAATAAGCTCAATTCCCATCGTGCAGCCAGTGCAAACAGTACAGCATTCAACTCGAATGCATACTTCGACCTTCTCTAAAGCGGTGGCAGCTCTGTGGGGCTTCCCTGTTACAAAATGCACAAGCCACAAGTGCAGCACAGTGCCAGCTCACTGGACTAGGGAGACAACATCTGCATAGGGTAGGTAATGCACTGCAATTCCCAGAATACAGGGCAAAATTGCAACTCCATGATCCAGAGGAGTACTTGTGCTACCTAGAGGTTTATCTTAAGAAAAGAGATCTATGATATGATGTTCAAAGTCCGTGAAATATACTCAGTAATTCTGGTTACTGGACATTTCTGAACAAGACTTGTAACTCCCTTTTCCAGAATTCACTGGAGGTTTTCAACAGAAAAACCTTCTCTTATGTAACAACAGAATGATACAATGTGGGAAAGGAAGAGCATTTGAGAGAGAAAAGATGACAAAATGTGATCACAGTCAGTCACATATCATCTGCCACCCCTTTGACCCATATAACCTCACTTTACTATTTGCCTATCAACTCCTCCAGACTGGACTGGCTTTCTAAGTACACTGGAGGAAAAAACACACAGCACATCTGCAAATTAGCAAGAGCTTGTATCTCTAAAGCTAGAATGAAGTCAAAACTCAATTTTCAATCAAAATATCTTTTACAGAAAAAATTTAATTGTTGTTTATTTTGTAATACACTCAGTTTGCATTTGAGTTCTCTTGTTTACTAGAATTCAGAGCCCAAAAAGAAAGTAGTCTGTATGAGCAAGACAGAAAGTGTTGTGCAAAACCAAAGCCTGTGAGCAGTTTTATTGGGTTTGATGCACAGTTCTCCCAGGTAAACAGCTCAGGTCCTGAAGTTCTGTAACAACACTGACAAACCCCATATGAGTAGGTGCACTGTAATGAAATGAAGTTTAATGCTTTGACAGGTAAATGAAAATAAAAGATTGCTGAAGTGAGTCCTGGTGGCAGGGACCTGTATAAGCAGAAAGGTCTCAGATGAGAAAACCTGAACTCCCAGCACTACAATACCCAGTGCTATTTGAATCAATGGTTACCCACAAAGAGATTTCACACAATACGTAGAATAAATTTAAGTTAGAAATCCATATCCATTTGATTTAAACTAAGCACTTTGGGAGAGTAAAGCAGCCTCCCTTGACAGAATTTGTTTCATTAAGGTTTTCCAAAACCTTACACAGCACAGTAGGCACAGTAATTTTATTTCCAAATGAGTTAAAACAGCTTCTGATCTGGTAGAGGCACTTAATTACGATCAGAAGGGCAAGAAACTAAAATATATGTAAGTGTGCTGGGCAATTCATGTCATTTCAGCATAATTACTCTACCTCAGGGTCAGCTCAAGTTGCTCCCACAAAAGCTAACTTCCTCTGAAGGGCTATTTGTCATGGATGCTTGATTCTTAATCACCTCATCAGATCAACTGCTGCTCTGCCTATCCCTGGGTTCATTGGGAACATTTTAGGCCCCTTCTACTGAAGTTAGTTACTAGTCAGCTCCATTCCAGCTGTGAGGCTGAAAATTTCCTAAAAAGCGAGCACACTTAACAGTGTTTCAGCTGATGCAGAAGAGTTCTGTCAAGTACTTGCAAAAAAACCAAACCAAATAATATCGAAGAGCAAACACCCGTTTGATGTGACATTCCTAAATTCTTCGACACTCAGAGATTTTGGAGCTGAGCTCTGCAGCTGCCAACTGAGGACAATACTGAACTTCTTTATACTGCAGGTCATGCGCTCCCAGTATGGGTCCCTTCTGCACCTGGCCAAGGGAAATACCACAAGGTTCATTCCCATCCAGTCGCACTTCTGGAGTAACCACAGCCACTGCACACAGGCAAAACTCATGGAAAAGCCTTTGGACAAGATTCCTGAGAGTGATTTTGGACATGCACTGTGAAGAAGTTTCCACTGGGAATCAGTTTGTTGGGGACTGGACACTGAACGCTCTCAGGGCAGTGCCTGTAAGATGTTTGGGGTTTTTTTAAGTGTACTCTTAACCTGACAGACATTGCTAACATCTCTGCATTATTAAAAGGAGATATTTTAAATAGTCATATTTCTAACACATTTTGAAACAGCAGGGGAGACAGCAACCTGAACTCCATGGACCTCTGTAGCCAGCCCATCAGGATGTCCCAAAGCACAAGGTTAGTGTGCTACCCATGCTGAGAATTCCTCTGGATGATCTGGAGTGTCACTGCTGAAGCACTAGTACAAGGAAAGAGCTGCACTGATGTACCATGCCTCAGTAATAACGTACAGCTCAGTCTCAGCTTTCCAGGCAGGTCATAATTTTTAATTACAGTATTTGTATTTAAGCTCTGCACACAACAACTAAATTTCAGTTTTGCAGTATGTATCGGACTACCTCTCAGGAGCACTGGAAAAAAAAACAGAAAAAACCATCAGCCAGCTGCCTGGATGTTCCCAGAAATAAGAAGACATCTATCAAGCCTTGGCACAAACAATTCTTATTTCTGTTTTATCTACTTATTCTCCTAAAAGCATCACTGAAACAATTCACAAGATTCATAATCCTCAACAAAAGCAATTTAAGACCACATCTGCATAAAAATATTAATTTATAGAAAACACTAATCTAGCTAAAACCTTCTTACGAAAACGCTTCTGCAAATTCATGTCATAAGACTGTGCCCCAAAAGAACTGAAAAATGTATTATTCAGTTGTTTGTGCTTTGTAGATGTAGAACTGCGTGTGTAAAAGAAGAACACGGGCACAAAGCCAGCAGGAAACATTAGGATAGGAACTGTCCCTCCGAGGCAAATCTCAAATGGAAAAGCATCCACAGGTTAGCGGCAAAAACACAGCCCCAAGCCCTCAGGTACAGCTTGTGCTTTCACACTGCCCTGACCTTCAGAGTGAAGCAACACAGCAGGGGAGCCAAACACCATGATTGTTCAGCAAGTGCAAGAGTTTAGAGCATTGTCACAAATCCTGTTTGCTTTAGGGGCAAAAGCTCCATTTGCTTTAGTTCCTTTGCCCTAAGCCCCAGGGACAGTGCCCAAGGATCTGCCACATCACCACAACCCTGGAGCGCTCATGCACAACCACAGCAATCCCAGTGATTCCAAACAACCTTCCTTCCTTTCAGGCTCTTTGGCACTGAAGGAACAGCATCTGACCTGCAGGTCAACACATCAGAAACTTTTAAATCTCAATGTTCTACCTGGATGTCTGTGGGTTTGTTTATGTTATTCAAACACTCCCTGCTGAGCTGAAGGGGGTTTGCTTGCATCAGCTGAGCCCCCGTGTTCCCTGTGAGCAGCAAACAGATGCAGCTGCCTCAGCTCAAGTGTTGGATTGCTCTTGAACTTGCTTCCATCCACATCTCTCCCTCATGAGCACTCCAACCCCCTTCAAGGACACACAGAGCTTTTTGTGTACCGCACTTGTCTTGGAGAAAACCCGAAAGCCTCCTCTGTCTTCCACTCTGTTCAGGTGAAAATACTCCTTGAACTTGACCAGAGATCTTACACCCCTGAAGCCCTCTAGTCCCCCTTGCTACAAGTATCATTTAGTGACTTCCTGAGCAGCCGGGGCTCCAGAAGAACCCACAACAGAAGGACACATAGATGGTCAAAGGCATCCCACATGTTCCCTCCTCCAAGGGCTGTCATGAACATTCTCTTCCTTTGGATGCTTTTGGATGCAATAAAAATACTATTGGATAATCCTGACCTTAAAGACAACTACACTTTCAAAACTTATTTGAGATGGACACTACTGCATGGCAATGGTTTATCTTAGCTCCTCTGCAGAATATTTTCACATCCTTTTTTATTTCAGATGTTACAAAGGCTTTAGTCTGTCTCAGTGGTGGGGAGGAGAATAAATCTGCATGTGCTAAGGGCATGGGGAGCAGGAATAGGCACTTTCAGGGCTGTATTCACTGCTCTCTCTCCAGATTCACACATGGGACTCACTTTCTTTGGCAGAACTGCAGGGTTCTTGACATTGTTCAGGAGACAAACAACCACTGGGAACTATTTCAGCTGAATGGATTTTGCAGGTATCTGTGCTCTGGAATAATGAGTACAATGATATGGAGCAGAAGAGGGACAGGACCAGAATGGATTTTTCAGGCATACTTGCAGTTCTCTTGGGAACAGATCTAAAATTTTATGTTTTCAGGAGTAAGATGAAGGGACAGTACTTGCATATCGGTGTTCTCTTGCCTATTTCTTTTTTCCTTCTACACTTTGCAACATAACATTAGCATGAGTGCCAAAGGTGCAAGTATCAATACAAATATACGCAAAGAGTTCATGGAAGTGTTCATGCTATGGTGAACAACTGCCATAGAATTAAACCATTTCAGGCCAAAGACTCGTGGAAGCAGTCACTGGCCGTAGCAGTTGTTGCCCTGGGGAAGTACAGAGCCTCCCTTCACCCCAATGCCACAGCAAACACATGGGCCGTAAAAAGGCAAAGAGGGCACAGAGGTGCCAGGGAAGAACACAGACACCATCCAGAACAAAATGTTAGCCAAATTCATTTTTTTTTCCTCTTTTCAGATTAATTGGTTGTAATTTATCTTACATTTCAGCTGGAACCTGCAGATAGTTTTGAAGAAGCGTTAGCTCTGAAATAATATTAAAGCACCGATATGATACAAACATAAAAACAATCTTTAAACACTCTGTTAATGCTGAATTAAACTTGCTTTATAGTAAGAGGAAGTTAAATTAAATAAATGAAACTACAGCAGCTAGGCTATTTAAACAATGAACAGAAAGATGGAAGCTGATAGGGTATCAAGTAGCATACAGGCTTCAATATGAAAGACTACTGTCCTCCACCCATCACAAAGGCTACTCAGGCTATTTCAAACCGTTTTAATCTGGTCTTACATGAAATTACCCTCTAACAGAAGAAACAGATAGAAAAACACTACTTTGGGCTGCCTTCTCCCTTCTCAGGCTGTCATCTGAATTTTCCTTACCAAGGATGCTTACGTTCTTTTCTGACATTTGTCTCTAGAAATCCCTCTAACTGACAATGCTTTGCTTTACTAAATTTCCATTCTAGAAGAAACCAAGTTTCCTCTTAAAATGTTCCTAGACAACACATTGAGTAATCTAGAGCAGGGTTGCAGATACCTTTTCATCATTATAGGAATGACAGTTCAGTGTTCCCTACCTGTGCCTTTGAGCATTTCCTGAACTCAAGCTTTATAAAGTCAGTCTACCCACACCTGGATATTCTACCAAGAGTCTTTGTGGTTAAAGCATATTTTACTCACTGCCTCCCATTGCTATAATTACCCATTCAGTGTACAGTAGTAGTGCTTCCCATATTTCCCTTCCTCTGTCCAAAACATGCTCACACAAATGCCATAAATCATCACCCACCATAGGCAGCTCAGATTAGTGAAAAGGCAGCTGCATCCTAAGGGTTAATTGGCCCGATTAGCTGTTCTCAGTTGAGACCATTATCTGAAAAATCTTTGCTTGTTCTTGTTTGTTTATGAGTTTGCAATGAACCAGCACACCTATTCCTCAGAATAATTTTTTGTCCTTGCTGATTCTGTATTCCAAAAGCATCTAGAGGAACTCACATTAAGAGAATCTGCAGATTTTCACATTTTCTTAGCTTTTCAAGAGCTGCTTCCCAGTGTAATTTTGCTGAATGGACCTTGTTTACTTTCAAACAGGAAACAGTCACCAATTTCTGTCTTGTACTTTATACTAAAATAACTTACTCCATTAGCAAAGGAAAACTGTTTTTTTTTAATCTCAGATCTGGGATGTATCATGTGCTCAGCAACATGCCTGAAGCTGAACAGAAATGACAGTACTACAAGGCTGTGTGCAACACACAGTTTTCTTTTTAGCTCCAGCCATAGAGATGTTTAACTAGTCAATATGTGGAAACACCAAGGCATGGCCAGAACCACCATTTGTGATCAGAGCTGTGAATTATCAGAAAAGCTCCACTGATTGAACTCGATGTCCTCAAATCACATCTGGACTGCCTGCTCTAGGGTGCTGCAGCACCCTGGTACTCCTGTTGTGCCTCCCATCCCAGGCATTGCCATGTGGCTGCAACAGATATTGGCACTTTTGGACCTTCCATCGGTAATTTCATCCCTGTTCCAACACACCGGTGTTTCACTTGAGCAAGGCAATGGGAAATTATGCTGCTGTCTGTGGCAAAGTCAAGTGCAATACAGAAGCCCCTTTTATCACAGTGGGTACTTATGAGACGTTTCAAATGATACTCTTAATTTCTCACCCAAGTTTTGTGAAAGACCATCCGAGACAGAGCCTTCCTGAAGAACTGATGGCACTGCAGACCTGCACAAGTGCACTTCTGTGCTAGGAATCCAAAGAGACAATGAGGAGAGATGTTTTACACAGGCAGACTGAAGACACCGAGACTACAGCCTGGGTTTGAGTCCATCTCTGATGTAAATATCAGGCCCACAGCAACATTCTTCTATCTACTGCTGCCAGGCACCATGAACTTAATTTTCTTAAGTGTCTGGTAGGTGCCCAGATCCATTTGAGTACAAATACAGACATTCAGAGCAAGGTCTTCAGAAGCATTCCATATTCAGGGCTTCTCTTAGGATTACGAGAAGATGCCCAGGGCTCAGAAGAAAAGCTGTGGGACACAGACTGAAACATAACTGAACAAACCCACATCACAAATGAACGCTTGCTTCAACACTCAGGGTCACTGACTGGTGTCCTTCCAAAGCCAGCCTTGTTCACAGTGCATCCTGAAGTGGCCAAGGACCAGTTGAAGCTCAACAGCCACACAAACCAGAAACCCTTTCACCCACCAGCTAAAGTCTCCCTCACCATAAGGCTCATCATTTGGACACTGCAATTCCTTGATTTGGATGGATGTATCTACCAGTCTGGGAAGAAAAGCCTTGACACAGAACTGCCAGCCCTGCATGTTTCACATCTTCAGATAAAACATTTCTAGCTTTCTGCCAGGTTGCCACTTACACGGGGAAGGAGCGTCCCCCAAAAGCTACCCAATCTCCTTTGTGCCTTCAATGATCCCCTTTGTAGCCTCTGTCCACACCAAAGTGCAGGGTGGGGCCCCCTACACATAAATGTGAGCAGGGGCACCTCTGAGGTCAGGCACCCACACAGGGCAAACGCACCTCTCCTCTGGGTGGTACAACCCTACTGATGCACACTATAGCCCAGAGAGAAGAGAGGCACAAATAAAGCAAGGAAACTGTTAGAATCCCCTAGCAAACAGAACTAATTGTTCCATGGAGAGCTTGCCAAGGATGTCAGGATGTACTTTCAGAGGACAAGGCATTGATCCGTGGAAATGATCAAAAAGGAAGGAAAGCAAAACTGTGCACTGAAAAGTCAGAAGAGATAAAGCCTTGGACAGCAAGCAAGCATTAACAACATGGCCCCAGGAAAAGCCAAAGAGGACAGCTTTTAAGTGAGCTTTCTTGAGTCCTGCTGTGTTCAGGGACACAGGCCTTTGTAAATTCTTTATAAATACATAGGACTGCATCAAAGTCACCCTTAACTCACCAATTTCTCATCTTAAGTGGAACAGCTGACAGAAAACATCTCTCCCCAGAATTTTTTATTAGCTTCTGGGGTCAGGAAAGGCTACAATAATAATTACAGCCTCAGCAAGGAGATGATACCTTGTGTTAGAACACACATTACTTGAATCAGGATTGAGGGGACAATGCTTTTCTAGCAGCAGCTAGGCATAAGAGGAGCTGTTTTTTCTCTTATGAAATATAAGAGGTTTCATCCTCTTTTGCTGTTAACAGATTGAGACACGTTCTGGTCCTGCATTTTTAACATTCTATAGTCTGATGGGTTGATTGGTTCAGAATTTTAATTGTTCAGGACAACCACTTCTTTTAATCGTATTTATAATACCTAAAAACGCACCATGATGCTACCAGAGAGATGATTGCAGGGTTTTGCTATAGTAAGGTTTGTCATCTTCCGTCAGCAGGTGCTGACTGAAGGCACATTGCTCCAGGTCTTCAGGGTCCAGAAGGAAGTAAAAAAAGGAACTGGGGACAAAGAGAAGTGTTTTGTACAGCTTCACAAGGTGGATCAGGGACAAAAAAATCATGCCACACGTTAATTCTCTATTGCTTAAACCTGTAATTCATCTCTGAGCTCAGCACTGGGGGCAGTTCACTGCCTGGAACCCCTTTGTGGTGCGTGGTTTCTGTACTAGCTTTAGAGGTCCCCCCATACAGCATACAGCACTGCTGTCCCCAGCGCTGCCCAAGCAGCCAGCTGGCGGTCACAGGCCAGCTGCTCTGGAGCAAGAAGCTGCCTTCCTGCCGCCTCCCTCACTGCCCAATAGCTCCTCCAGCTACCTGGGCAGCAACTAGAATACAAGATCCCTGCTTCAGTTAACTGAGTAACAGAAGCTATTACCTCCGTTAGGAACACAGAGTCCTGCTGGGCTGGGAGACATCATCTCCGGAAGCAGCACATCAGCAGTGGCGGTACAGCCAGTTAGGAGAGAGCTGCATGACACGTGCTGTTCCCAGGCTCAGCTGTACCCCCAACTTCATCCTCCCTTCAGCCAGAGTCATGGGTGGGAGGGAGCCCTCTAAACACAACCTGACTGGCACGTCTGTGGAAAAGGACACTAAACTGGGAACAGAACCTTCCTCACACTTTTTGTTAAAAGAAATGAAAATATTTGACCATTCAGATCCAAAAGTCTTTACTTTTAAAATACCCAGCTTAGATACCATCACTATAAAGAGGATGGAGATGTAACTGGGAGCTCTGACTGTTTTCAGAGCTTTCCCCACTTAAAAAAAAAAAAAATTCACTTGGAATTTTGTTAAACTTTGAAGGGAATAATCTAAATTATGCAAAACTGATACACTGTACTCTGATGGATGGGATACACAGAGACAAGACAGTCCATTTAGCAAGAGAATAGAAACACTGATGAATGAGGCTGAGTGGAAGGAGAGAACTGAGTGCACATCTGTATGCAAATCACACCCACATCAAGAACCTTAAAAGAACTGCAGATACAGGGTTAAATTAATTTGACCATAGCGAAAGCCACAGCGCTAGTAATACTGTGTTTGTTTAAAGCTTAGCAACTGTGCCACCATGCCAAAAGTCTGTGATGGTGGTGTTCTGTTTAGAGTGAGGGTTTTGGTACTCCTGGTGGATTTGACTTTCCTCACCTAGCTGCTCTAGATATCCTGAATTTTGTGATTCTTACTCAGGAGAAATATTAATGAATTACCCAGAGGAAAGTATTAGGCCCCTTCATTCATTCTGACCCCAGAGAAGCATTTCATTCTGCAAAAGTCATGCAGAGCAAAATAAAAAGAAAAGGCTGATTCATCTGCAGTGCAGCTCACCCCAAATTGCTTATACTTGCACTGTCACGCTCTATGCTGGCACTGCTAACGTGCTGTTTGTTATTTTGGATAATTATATAACTTTCAAAGGAAAAACTCTTCTTATAAAGCACCAAAAGAAGGGTGGGAGGCATTTTATTAGTCTCCTACACATCTCACACTGTGTATCATGAACTTCCAAATTCTGAGATGTCTGAGGAGATTGTATCTCCTCATGGCACAGCTGGATCTGCCCCAGAACATGAGATTTGCAGGGAAGGTATCTTTGCTTTCTGCCCTCTGTTATTAATGTCCAAATGAAACCTAGCAAAGAAATACTATCTATTGGCAGGACTGAAAAGTCCATGTATTCAAACTGTCCAACGTTATTAAGCATATGAATAAAATCATTCAAGATAGAATCAAATTCCCTGCTGGCAGAAAGAATATTCACAGGCAACTGGAGAGAACTGCTCTCTAGCTCCAGATTCACGCAGCTTCAAATTGTCTCATTTGAGATGTTTAGATAACAGAATCCCCTGAGTCTTTCTATTCAGCTCAGTGTGCAACGGTACAATGGCCAAAGAAAAACTCAACACACAAAGGATTAAGAGATGCTATTTCTTCACAGTACAGGGGAAGATGGAAAATGCTGTAAGGTGGGAATGGCTTAGAATGGCTTGCCCTTGTCTTTACAGTTTGTGAGCAATCAGCACGGCTGTCGGTATTCAATACTAAGTTTCATCAAAAGCACAAAGTATGATTAAGCCACTAAAAAAAGCTGGAGAGTATCCAGGGTTTAATTACCATCATATCAGATTTTTAAATGCTGATGAGAGCAAGTGTCAAACAAGAAGAACGGCATGCAATACAGTACACCTTGGGGACTGCCTGTGCATGAGGCTGATGAGTGCCTGGCAAACCAATTACAAGAGGGAATTACAGAGGTTTAATATACTGAAGAAAAACAGAGCCGTTAACTTACATGGATCCCAAACAACAAAGCAGATAAAATACAAACCTAAACCCAATCATCACTTGGATTAAGTATAACCAAGATACTTTCTTTCATTTGAAGGAAAAGGTATGCCAGACATGTTTTAGCAAATGCTCTCCCAGTTCCTGGCTGCTTCTCACCAGGTTTTTCTTATTCTCCACATTTGCCTTTTCCATTCTTTGAGCAAACATCGCTGATCATTCTTTTTACCCTGGCTTTGTATCTACGTTCCAGCATTTAGACTCAACTGTGCCTGGCAGAACTAACCAAATTCCTGTCCACACTGTTTTCAAGTTTACATGTGCAGGAAGACAGTCTTTGATCTCAAAGAGAGTGAGAAGGACAAGACAAACAGTGCTGGAAGTGTAATCATCCACATCTTTTTGCATATGGCAACCACAACTGGAGATACTGAGCATGTCTGTGTCCAGTGGTGACAGATGCAGAGTTGGGCCTTGCTGTGGACTGTTCCAGCAAAGCTGCCCTTTGTACCTGTGGCAGCTAAATCACTTCCTATCACAGCACTATCTCCTGTTAAGGAGTTTTGATGGCACAAATTTCAGTCATGTCTCTTCATACTTTAACCATAAAAGTCCTTGGTGTCATTCTAGTATAGCCAAGAGCAGGGCAATGAGGGAAACCCTCATCTCAGTAGGTGGAGTTACTTCTCCCTTGTTAGGGAGTAAGTAAGAAGGATGAAGAGTTCTGTGTTCAAAGAAAAATGCCTACCAACAACTCTCTAAAAAATTGATGTTTAACAGAGTAAATTCAACACATCTCCTCCATGTGTTAATACTTTCCCCTCCACCTCGTTTCATTAGACTACAGGTAACCTGCCCCCACCCTATTCGCTTCTTCCTTTAGTACTGATAACAGACCTTCCAGGATTCAGTTTCTCCTGTGCAAATTTCTGTGGGCATGGCATAATTGTGCCTCTCCATCTGCTTTTTTTGATAATTATAAAGGAGAAATATGTCATCCTTCTCTTTCGTGCACCGGTGATCCCTATCCAGGAATGTTCTCCTTCCCCATATGGCAGAGATCTAGTAATTTGTCATGTCACAGTGTTCAGGGAGTTCTTCCTTTGCTGCTAAGAAATTATCAGTCTGTTTTCATTTCCCTTGAGCCTTTAGGATAAGATAACTTAAACTTTTAACTTCTGATTAATGTTGCTTCCTTCAATGTAAGGTATAAAAACATGGAAAAAATAGTAAGTCTACAACAAAGGATAGGATTTATTAATTATTTAAACACTATTCACACATGAAAGATTCAATAAGACTCAGTATCGTTTTTTCCCAATGGAATATCCTGTTATGAAAGCACCAGAAATATAAATTAAGTCTCTACCTGCTCCATGAAGTGATTTGATTTTGGCAAGTTTTTTGGGTCACCTGAAATTATGGCCTAAAACATGATCTTGGATGCCTTAGGTTAAAACTAATAGGAGGTTATCAAAGACTGAGCTGTTTATTCTGAGCATCTGCTCACATGAGGTGAGGTTCTCATACCTGCAGAGAGGTGTGTGTGTGTTTCATCTATGCAATGCAGCATTTGCAGAGGGCTTGGACCAAATGCACCACAGGCCAAGAAAATGGACGTAGTTCCTTCCTGCCCTTTATTAGCAGTTAGGGAAGTGAGAACCAACTCAGGGAACTGAACTTGGCTGATGGGTTCAAGGTCATGCCTAGGCACATCAGACAGGTCCAAAAAAATAAGTATCACTGCTTCTACTGCTCAGGTGAGTAAAGAGCTGCAGGATTAAAATTTAGAGGGAAAAAAAAGCCCCCAGAAATTGGCCTATCAGTTACCCCTGATTTTCCACATTAATTCTCTAAGCCTCCAAGTGGCAATCCCCCCTCCCTGATACACAGCTGCTGCTTTCACACAGTCAGGGTCTGTATGACTGACCAGACTTTGACCCTGAAATACTCTTCCCCATTTGCAGTCTCAATTGCAAACACATGGTGAGCATCTACTTTTGGTTTTAATTAGTTGATTTCTCACTTTTTGGAGGTCATTTGTTGTTTTCAAATTGAAATCCTATGCATATCCCTACCTCTGAGGGTGGCCTGGAATGAATTTTGGTGGTATATTAGATCTAAGTCCTGCAACAAAATAGGAGAGTTCCACACATAGCGGTGCTTTCAAAGATAAAATTTGCTGAGCAGAGTGCGCATATGCATCTGATGTTACTTTCTCATGAAAAACTGATGGTTTTTCCCTCCTTTTCATCACCTCTGTAATTGCTACAATTAAAGCAAGAGAAGTGGAAGATTTCAGGACTGAAACTACAGTTAAGTGTTCGTGTTAAATTGTATCATGTCACTGCACTAGGAACTGCCTGGGTGTGCTCAGGCCATTAAAGGCTCCATTGCAGAAAGAAAGCTTCTTTGTCATTTGCTTGGCTGCAAGCCAGGCATAAGATGGAGCAAGCTTCCTCTGGAACTTGGGATGAGTTGAAGTGCAAGTTTCTACAAACAGTTCTACCACTAATGAACTTTAGACAGAGAAACATTCCTGCATGAGAATTTCCAGTGGGTTGAAAATATGTCATTTAGGAGGAGCAGTTTGCTAAGGTAACTTACCTCAGATTGCCAATTTCAGGATGTCAGGTATCAGCACTTGTGCAGATAATTTAGGTGGGATGCTAAGCTACCCCTCAAGTCTTCCTCTTTCACCACAGAAGGATGAACACTTTCAAGCCTCAAGGCTGAAGACTCAGACTGAGCTGTCTGAGTCAGTATTTCATGCTGTGGCACTGTCCAGAAGGCCCCGCACTCCGATGGGCCAGGCCTCGGAGTGACACAGCTGCAGAGCATTCTTCTGCTGAGGGGGGATAGGGCATGTGGGTAAATGTGGGTTCAGATAGTCCAAGGCTACTTCGCACCAGGTTTTTCTTACTCTCTCCATTTGCCTTTTCCATTCTTTGAGCAAACATCGCTGATCATTCTTTTTACCCTGGCTTCATATCTACGTTCCAGGGTGATGATGGATCATAGAATGAGCTGCCTGCCTCTGAGCTGCCCAGAAATGGATGTTCCATCTCAGGCTCCCCATTAGTGCTGCCACATGTGTACCTTTGAGAATTGTGCCAGAGAGAGAAAATAAAGCTCAGGGGCATTTCAACAGAAATGTATTTCAGCAATCGTTAGAGAAGACCAAGACATAACAAGATTATATCCCTTTAGACACATTACTAACACCAAACCCACTGGCAGAATTGTTAGTGGAGTTGCTAATTGCCAAATGAACCAAATTGCTACAAGAAAACTTCCAACATAAAACCCCCACCCAAACCACTATACTTTATGTAAATATATAACAGGCTTGAAGGTACTCTGTAAAGTGTTTCCCTTTTCCAGTGTTAGAAAATAGTTCTCAGGACAGCTTTGTCAAAGGTTTAGCCTTGGATTTCAAAGCCTTATTTTTTCCCTTCCCTAGGAAATTACCCAGAGTTAATACATCAAATAAATATATAAATAAATAGAGTTCAACAGCAGAGCCTAAATTCAGATGTCTACAATGTACAAAACGGTTCAAACTCCATGAGTCTGTGCTCCAGTACAACTGCATACACTGCTCCTCCGTGTTTTAGGTGCAGATCAGGTGTGCCCCCTTAGCCAACACCTCAGCTCAGCTCTGCCCTTAGGTTTCACAGCTCCCTGTGGCCTCTGTTTCACAACTCACTCATTTTGTAACCAACAACACTCCCACAAGGTCTGTGGTGTATTAGATCTAAGTCAGGCAATGGAATAAGACAGAGAAGGAAATGGACCCGGCATACCCAGGGAGAATATTTAAACTAAAAATAATTATACTTAAACCATATTGGCAGCCACAGCTGTTGTAATTAAAATAAGGTTTATTTTGCCCATTAAGCAACTTGCCCTTTATTTTCCTTGCAGGAAACGACCTACTCTGAACATTAATGAAGCCTTTCAGCTACTGGCCTGGCTGGGAACCAACATCCAGCCAACCTCCATAAGCACTGAGCACTTAGTTCAACATTTTTAAAAACCAGGTTTACTCAGACTACTTCTGCTACTCTGCAGAAAGAGCACCTGAAGACAGACAGGGCATTATCATAAGGAGCAGGACCTCCGAACAAGCAAGTGTTTGATCCCGGGAACTTATTAGAAGATGTAGCAGTAAAATAGGTCATTACCTGTCTGAATGCATTCCTTGGACAGTGCTGCTGCATATAGAAAATACTTGAGAAAAACACTCAATAGTGCTAATAACCTTTTAAGAGCAGAAGTAGCTAGAGAAGACAATAAATTTTGACTTGAAATGCTTGCAAGACATCCAAATTCTGTGTGGCTCAGACAAGCACGTCTGCCTAGGTAGACAAAAAGAACAGGTCTGGTGATACAATTCTGTTGTTCAGGTACCCACAACAAATGGCAAAATGAAAAAAAAAGAAAACCAAACCCAAAATGTACAAGTGTTATGTCAGGTTAATTTTGAAGCATTCAAAAATAAGCACCCAAAAAGATGCTAAGCCCTTATTTGAGACAAAGTTGGGTATATTCACAGCATCATTGAGCAGCTACATCTATAGAAACAGCAGGTTTGTTCCCCAAGCCAGTCTTTAGGATGTCATTGCGGCAGTTAAATCGCTGTTCTGCCTTCTACCAACTTCCCAAACAACAAGATCTGAGCAAGCCTATGCACTATTTGTGATGGGCTTTAAGAAACCTGTCACCGAATGAAATCTGAGTGCTGTGGCTCACTTTCAAGGGTACAAAAAGAGCTTCACAGCCAGCAGCTTCCCTGCAGGGTGTAACTGTTCCTGCATGCAGTGCTTTTTAATGCTCCTGTGTGTCCCTTGAGACACTCCTGGGACCTCCTCGCACCCACTCCCCACCAGCTGCCTGCTTTGAATGTCTGTGCCCACAGCACTTTTCCCATCTTCACCACATACCCCTTGACTGCCCCTTCAGAAAAGCAGACACCCGGCCCTGCAGAACAGAAGGAGGCACCCAGAGCTGCTACAGGCCCCGAGCAGCCACTGTCACCAGCCTCCAACCCCTACAAAGGGCAGAGCTGGAGTGCTTGGAGACACTGGGAGACACAGTTTGTAGTGGATGACTTCCCACCAGGCCTTCCCCGGGACACCCTCTGCCTCCTGGGCGTGCAAAGGTGAACCATACGCTCTGCAGGGGCCAGAGCTGCTCTTCCTGAAAGACTCTGCACGCAAACACCCTCAGCAGTGGCAGATCCAAAGCTCTCTTGTTGCCTGAACCCACGGCCAGCAGATCCAAGGTGCACAAGCCAGCCAGAGGAAGGAGGCAGGTCTGTATCCCCGCAGGAGTGCTGCTCACGTGTGGTGGGAGGGCAGCACCTCTGAGGATCTCCACACCTCACTGCTTCCCTGGAACCGGCAGCTGTCTCTCCCCTGCCACCTTCCACATCTTGGAAGGTACTGGGCAGTACTAAACCCAGAAACTCTGAGTGGGATCAAAACAGCCTCAACATAGCTGCCCAAGCACAGTGAACATCATTTCAACTCACTTCCATCAGATTAGCATCGTGCCCTATAAACAACTTTTCAACATAGAAAAAGCAAGTTTTCCAAACACTGTGTAGTGCTACAGATAACTAACATAAAAAATGTCCTGCAACGCAGGCACCGAATAACAAAATAATCAGTTTTCCCACTCAGATGCTTTCTAATATTGCTTATGCTTTTTTTTTTTTTGTGTGTGTGATGTGGTGTTCATAGTAAATAATTTCAAGACTTAATGTTCACTGACTCCTTTATCACTGGCAACTCTTGAACTGCCAAATGAAAAATATTTCATTTTTTGGTATTCTGTAGAAGGACCGTATACTTGTCAACAATTTTATAGCTCTTGGTAGTACTCCGTGAATATCATCAGCATTGGATCCTCTCTCAAAGGCCTACTATATAAAAATATAATTTAAGCAGCAAGTCTGATGATTCCCTTTTTCTCTTTATTACAACAGCACTACTGTGCTGTTATCATTATGAGTCTGGCAGCATTTTTATTAGAAACTGCTACTCCAGGGGTTTATAACTCGGCAGTAAAAATTCACTCTGGAATGAAACTTGTCATGCAAGGGAGTTCTTATTTAAGCCCAAATGTCAGAAAATTATATTTATACACTTTTTAAGTTATTTTAAAGCATATTCAATTGTTCAGAAAATTGGACTACAACAATGGCTGGTAATTTGAGCCCCAGCATTCCAAAAAGAACTTGCTGAATGTGACATTCAGAAATAATTTCCTTAATCTTGTAGCTGCCATGTGACTACCACGCCAAAATCTATGTATGTCCCTTTATAAGGAGTGCCTTAAGACAGACAGTGTATTATCAACAGTACTTAAATCTCTCACCAAGTTCAGTTGCTGTCTGCTCAGAGGAAAAGCCAATCCTTCATATCACTCTGGCTATATCAGAAACAACATTTAACAGAGTTTCACACTGTTCAGAATTCCAGAGCCTCTTGGGAACTTCAGCACTCAGCTCCTGTTGCATTTCAGTGCATGTTTCAGCAGATGCCCAGCTTTTTAGTTCCTCTACAATCCCTAGCTGAAGATATCCAAATAAATATTTTCAGAGTGTTACAGAAAGCAGGGACAAATCTTCCATGACCTTGAATTGCTCCACGTTTTCTTTATTCTTCTACACAAAACTGGGGAAGAAATTAGCTAATTGCAACAAATGCAATAAGCTATACTTCTCTGAATGCTCAAGTGGTCATATTAAAATGATATAAAAGCTTAAGGTATGGCTGGCAATAAAACCCCATTGCCAGAGGCATCTGCAATACAGCAGGAGATGAGGCTCTGTGATTTGTCACTCTGCTATAGAGAGATGTTTCCTGGAGATACAGAGATGCTGGGGAATCCTGGAGATCCAGGAGCAAAGCATGTGTTCAGAAAACAAAGAGTAGAGATCTGAAAATAGAAAAGCTGGGAAATAGGGATGAGCTTCTTGTTAGGGAAAATTTAAGTGTGCACTGAAAGGGAGACTCCTTTCCAAATGTGGCTCCTCTATCACAGAAGTGCAGTCGCTCTGTATTATATGGGATAGATGTGGGCTGGAGTTTTGCTCCACAGACAGGTCAGACAAGAGAAACAGGGCAACACTGAAATACTCCTGACAGGCAAAGAGGGACGGAACTTCCTGGAGAGGACTGGCTTAGTAGTTCTGGATGCTGCTGGGAAATTTCAATATTCAAATTGCAAATGACATTCCCCAGCCTTCACTCTCAGGGCAGCAGGACACACCTGACAAAAGCTCCCATTTTGTGCAGTAACACTTCTCTGAAGAGCTCAATCTACACACTCAGCTCTGTTTTACCCCTAACATGCTCTATACAAGTGAATCCCTTTGATCCAGCTCTTTAAAAAGTGCAAATTAGGGAACTACATTCAATACAAAACATCAGTTCAACCCAAGTTTTGCGGTTTGGATGGTAATGGGAGAATTTGCCTCTTAAAATATGCCTGATTTTGAAACATGGCTGATGAAATTAATTTCCATAAATCCTCCAGAAAGGTTTTTTTCTCTTTTCAAGAACATCAGTGAATAGAGTAGCAACATTGGTGAATTCATTCTCTTTATTGCCCATTAGACTGAAGTTTGGTCATTTTAAGTAGAAGGGAGCTTTGAGCAAATGATCACTTTTTTAGAGCAATTCCTGATTTGCCTTTGACCAAGACTGTTTCTTATGCAGCTGTAACCTACAGTAAGTGTTGTCTGACAAGAGCCTTTTAACTGAAATTGCCCCCATTGCAGCTGTAATAAAATCAGAGTAGAAGATTATGGGGCTGACTTTATGGTTCATCCTTCACCACCACCCCCCCTCAGGTGAGACTTCTATCATTTATTGTACTTTGCAACACATTAAAATATTCAGAATCAGATGTTTTCATGCCAGCTCCCACAAAATCAGGCAAAACCTCTGCAAGCAGACAAGGTGGGTGAAGGAGCAGCCTTGCAGCCATGGAACAAAAGTGGCTTAGGGACATAATACAGCAACCAGAACATAAAAGGCAAAAGGCTGGAGGCAGCATTTATCTGAAGGAACACTGATAAAGTGAAACACCAATTTTTAAAATTCAGGCCTAGCAAATAATTCAGGAGAAGGCAGCATTTCAACAGCTTTCAGTTGTGTTCTTATTTTAACACAAACTAAAACACAGACTTGAAGGGCAGCACCACCGTCTGAGAGCTGAGAGGGTTCCTTTGATCCACATGCAGAGGAAGATTCCAGAGCACTACTGATCTGACCAGGAGCTGCATTTCTGGTTGAATCTCTAAGTCACTAAATATAAGTTAAGTTATTGGCATTAATTTTATTGGCAAATGGATGGGCCTCCTGACACTGGTTACAATTATTGTGGTACCTCTGTTACTGCCTTCCAGTTTAGCACCTCAGTAACATGAACAAGCCTGCTCCTGAGATGCTCGAGAGCATTAAAACTCTCCCATTTCTTCTCAGGACCAGTTTTGTGGCTTTCTTGTTTCAGCATTTCTGCCAAACAAAGCATAGATGTGGTTTCCTGACTTCTGGAGCACTTTTATGCAGTACCACATCATAACACAGCCTCTTCTGGGAGGATGGACAGATTTCCTGAGCGACTAGAACAGCATATGGAGAAGACTGAACACGTTTAGATAAAAGAATGCAATCCACAGCTCTGCTCTTGAGTCACATGTAAACTTTAAAAAAATGCAACACTGCTATCACAAAGAAGGTAAGCACATGTTTTAGCTTTAGGTATGTGCTCAGAACTCACTGCCATTGGCTTAACTGCTGGATTTAACAGGATTGGCTTCAGTATGCACTTCAATTTTTACTGAACTGGGAATTTTACAGATCTCATTTAACACAGAAAGGTTTTAGCAATGAGCCAGGTGTATAATACTGATGATCTTCTGAAACTTTTACTTACTGATGGGGAATTTACAAAAATGATTCAGATTACCACAAGCCTGAATCCCCTTTGACTTCCGCTGAAAACGGACCTCTTAATGAACTCACACAACTGCCTGCTTTGACAATGATTTCCATAATCCAGAGTTTGGCAATTGAAAACATTTTCTAGAGATCTTCTACATCCCTTCAGCTCTGCAAAGCTTATTAATCCATGGGTGGTATACTAACAGATGTTACAAAGAAGCACTGTCTTAAAACTCTTAACAAATCCAAACTGATTTGCTGCAAATATTACAGAAAAGAACCAAAGAACGTTCAGACGAACGTTCAAAGCCACAATGTCCTTACTGAAACAACTGTCTCCTCAAAATTACCCAGACTAGGTGGTCTGCAGACAAACTGCCAAGTATCTAACTATTTGCGCACATTTTGGGGGATCTGCCTTTTAATCCATGAAGTTACTCTGTGTTCTGCAACGCTGAGATGTAATCAATGTTCCTGTCCTGTAAATTGAACAAACACTTCTCAGGCAACCACTTGGAAGTTTTCCCTCAGTAAATGCTATCACTGCACCAATTCAACCCCTGCTTGTCCACAACACTGCTGCTGCTTTGCCATTTCAGGTACCTTAAAGCAAAGGAATAAAAAGAGGGAAACCATGCCAACCCACCCCGTTTCTCCTAGTCACAGGTCCCGGTGGGCACTAACAGCTCAATGGAGCTCTTCTGCAGGGTCTTGCCCAGCAGCAACACACAGTGATTTCCACTGACCCTTTTCCGCTGGAATGGGCTGTGTCTGTCTGGGACACTTCCAGCAGTCCCACTGCCTATGGTTCAGGTATTTATTCAGTTGTGTCTGTGGTTCTGCCTCAACAAAAGAATGGTTACCTGTTTTTTTGCTCTATGACAATGATAGGAAAAAGTGTGCTAAAAAGAAATTCCAAAGGCAGTGTCGTTAAATATCAGTGGTGTTGGCAACATGCTCCTAGACATTATATTCCTTCAGCCCTCCCTAAGTCAGGATTAGTGTTTTGGAAGAAAATAAAATGTAAATCAGGCTGCCAATACAGTGATTTCAACAGGCCCACAAAATGTTCTTGGCTGGAACAGAGAGAAATCCCCCGGTGCTCAGCAGTCCTAAATCAGACAAAACTCCCTTTCACATCACTGGGAAGGCAGCCAGAGAGAAGGCTGAACACTGAAATCCACTCCTGGGGTGGTTCATGTCCCAGAGGAGCTTGCCCACCACTGTCAGTGATTTCCCTGAGCTCTGGATTGGATCCTGACTGTGGGGAAAGCACTGCAGTTGTACATACCCTGCAACAGCTCTTCTCGCAGCAAAGCAGAACAGAAAAGCCAGAGCTGACAAGACTGAGTGCCTGGCCAAAGTCCCCTCGGCTACAGCCACAGCTCCTTCTGTGCTCCAGAGCTATAGCCAGCCAGAAAACTCCATTTTCTTTAGTGTGGTTAAAGATTATTTCACTTTTGGAAAAATACTTCACCTTAATTTTTATATATGAAAACTATATATTATTATATAAATTATATACATATATACTGTATTACTGGATACAATGCTGTCTTTAACAATTGATACATTATATGCATAAAATAGTTAAAGAAAAACTCTGATCATACCTAATATACACAGGTATCTAATGACAAGCTATTTTTTCTCTCAAAAAATAAAAAAACCTCCTTTTACTTCACTAGTCTATAAAAACACATTTTAAAAATATCAGCAATTAAATTTTGTCTACTTACTGGTAGAGCTAGCCACCCTGTATGATTTTCTTTAATGTTAGCAAGTAGATCACAAAGTAGCTCTATTTTTAAGTATATTTTTAAGGACTCAGAAAGGACTCAGCAGATCCTCACCTTCATAAACTCCTGGCACTTCCCTGTTACCAACTGGAGACATTTTCAAGTGCAGATGATAATGATAAGTATTAGCATTTTAATAAAACTACTAAGTTGGAGTTATTTTTAAAAGGGTGCAAACTGTAACTGACCAGTTATATTATAGCTTCCCCAATCACTCCAAATGTGTGCAAAATGGGCAAATATCTGCACGACAAAGATACGGAATCATCTTTGCATTTGCCCAACCTACAAGCAATGGTGCTGGAATGCCTGTGGATGTGTTTTTCTGTTCTGACACAAAGTCACAGATAGTGGCTGAAGGAGAACAATTCTTTGATCAAATGTAAGTTAGAAAGTCAGAATTCCCAAGCCCAATTCAGGTGAAACACCATCTTTTCCCCAGGACATTACTGTAACATCAATTGCTTGGTAAAACAGCAAATAATTACCTATGCCAGTCTGTCTTTGTCTGAGCAGGGTCTGATCCAAAGTGGATGGAGAGTTTGATGAAATTGGAATTGTACCCTTTGACCAGGCTGAGGCCAGTGATTTATTCCACACTGGACAGCAAAGCCTGTACCAAAAGGCAGCTTGAATGGCTAAACTCTGCCTTCCTGGTAAGAAAGGATGGGACTGTGACCCTTCTGCTAATCTGTCTGACTTCAGCCAGTCCTTCCCCACGAGATACGGTGACAAAGATAAGAGAACAAAATCCTGAAACGATTTGCAAGTAGAAAGGTCAAAATTCCCATACCAGGTCAGTTCCCATACCTAATACTTAATTTTAATTGTATTTCCTATGAGATTGGGATTTCCATGTGTTTTATTACTACTTCTGACAGAGTAACAGATATAAAACCAAGCACCAGGTTCTGGGATGCTTATTCAGAATGTATGATGCCATGAACAGTCTGAATGGACCTTAGAAAGCCCCGTATCGAGCACATCTTCCTGAAGTCAGATTCACATTCGCTCTGCGTATCCTCTTTCCTACAGACCAATTTGAGTGATTTCTTTATTGACAACGTGCCCAGCAGTCAGCCATCCCCCTGCTCAGCTACTGGAGTATCCAAAGACCCACACTTGGGATTTGGAGGGGAAATACATTTGCTTTGTGTTATATGTTTTTCAATTATTAATTTTTCCTAACTGCTCTCTGTTTTAAGAATATACTAAACAGTGTCAAGAAAATACACTGCTCCCATAGTTCATGGTAACAAGCAGATGGAACATCAGTAGACTAAAACCTCAAAATTTAAAACTATGGAAAGAAATACATCTGTTATTATTTCTTGCTCCTATAAAAGATGAGAAGAATGGGAAGAATTTGGGGGATGAGAACCAGAGTCATATGGTATCTATCAAAATGCATATGGTTTCTCTCTTATCTTTGTCTGTAGAGCACATAAATAAATGAAACTGATCCCAGAACTGCTGCATATAAATAACTGTAGGATGACATTATTAGGCCAATTACTATGACCAGTTACAGACTAAAAGAAGATGACATTTTTCTTGTTATGTCCCTCAGCTCTCCAGTAATAATACTGGCTCACATCCAGCCTTTGTCAGTGCCGTTACAGCCACCTATGCGATGCTGGGTGGTTTGTGCTACCACATCATTCTTCTCACGACAGGTCCTTGATCTCGCTATTCTACACACTCAGCTTTGCTCCTAAGCCTGCTTTTCCCTTCGTGTGTTTGGGTGCCTGGTCAATCTCACTCTGCAGGAAGGGCTAGATACCTTGGGAGTTTAAATGAATCCAGCAGTTACACTGGGCTGCCCAACTGAATTGCCATTTTCATTCCTATTGATCAACTTTATAGCAAGAGAGGACTGGTAAGTTGTCCTTAGGGTTACTCTAAGGCACACAGGGAGATGGCCTGAGCTCCTACACTGAGTTATGCTGCACTGAGTTTCATTTGCAAATGGTAAGAATTCATTTACCCTCCTTGTGCTTTTGTCCACTGAGCCCTAGGAAATGTCAAAATCAGAGGGATAACAAAACATTACATAATCTCAATACATCCCTCCCTTCTTTCCCCCAAAGTTTGTAATGAGTTGAATGTAAACTCCATTTTTTTCCTCAAATGTAGTCCAAAGTCATTAGACAGGAGTGCAGGATGGTACAAAGGATTTCTGCACGTCTCTGGGCAATCCTTTACTTCACTCACCACTTGATTTGCTCTGCGATCCATGCCTTTGCTCTCCCACAATTGCTTGGCTATGGAAGCAATTGCTTCCATAGCCAAAGTAAATTTGATTTCGTTTTGAGTTAGTTACTAGGAATAACCCAATTACCTAAGTTACAAAATTAAATCCTGATTTGTACCAAAAAGCTGATCACACGAAAACCACCAAATCTCTGAAAATATTTTCACTAAAAGAAAAATGTCCAAGAGGGAAATTCCAGAGTGTCAGGGAAGAGCTGCTAAGAAATGTCGATCTACAGTCAATGCTTGGAACTGGCAAAAGAAGCCTCAAAGTCCATTACCCACTCACCAAAACAAATGACTCATTTAATGAACACATCCCATCCCACTGCAGGGAACTTAGAAGGTTTTAAAAAATTGATTCCACTGCTGATCTCTGCTTTCCTGTCCATGATCTTCTCATACTCCACCATGACTCCACAGACCATTTTTCTTGTACATATGAGGCCACTTTTCAGTGGCCTCCAAGGAATCCTTAACAGTGGAACAAGCCCTCAGGGATAAAGGAAAAAGATTATTGAACTTCTAAGCCATATTCTTTCCCCTCATCCAACCTCAAATACAATAGTTTATGCATAAGTTTAATTTATTCCAGAAGTTCCAGCCTAATTTATTCCAGCATATTCTTGTGGGAACACTAGTTGAAAATTGGCAAATCTAGCAAACAACTCAGTTTTGGATCAGAGCTCGGTGTTTGTCTTACTCTACTCAACCATCAGGGTCCAACAGATGAGCTGATATAATCAGTGTTCCCTGGAACTGCTACGAGGGCGAAGATTGCAGGATTTTCATCTCAGAAATCTGCCCTTGTGGCAGGGTGAGACCCTTGAAATTAGTACTCCATCAGAAAGTTTCCAAGAAATTCCTCTCTGCTAAGCAGTTTGGAGACTGCCAGAAAAATCCCGAGAGAGGTGAAAACTCCTAAAGCGAAGTTTTTATTCACAGAATATCTGACTTGAACCGGTCGCATCATCCTGCGGCTTCACCCTCCAATAGTTGTGCTGATCACAGAGGGAGCCTTTTGCAGTTTAACCAACAGAGCTGTAATAGGGAAGAAGCTTGGACTCTGCGTATCCTTTCAATACTCTGTATCACATTGAATTCCTGTTTTAAAATCCTGCATTTTCAGAAAACTCTATGTATCCTCTGAATTCACTCCTACTGCTAAAAGTAAGCAGTTATTTTGCACAGGGCTTTTATGTTTAATTGTTCCAAAAGGCTTGATTATTTGAAGTCTCCAAGAAATCACTTTCTTCCATCACAAATATTTGGGTGCCCAAATAGGAACCCAGGGTCCATCTGTGATGAAGGCTGCATGTGTTCAGTATTCTGACACTGTCTCAGTATAATCCCACTGCAGCCTCAGTTTAAAATCAGTGCTGGAGGCCCAGAAGCCCACTACAACCAAAGACAAATTTGTTCTGGGCTGATCAAAAGCTGCATAGGCAGCAGGGTTGGGGAGGCAATTCTATCCTCTGCTACTCCACCTTCATGAGATCCCACCTGGAATACCATATCTATGATTCCAGGGAATAAATTCTATAGACAGCCAATCTCCCCTGAATGCGCTGGCAATCAAGCTGGACGGTCAGTGCCACTCTCCTCTTGCACCTCATGGACACAAGAAATGGGCTCAGGTGCAAACCAGACACAATCTATAACCAAGCATTGCCCAGTATAATAGAGGCTCCTGCAAAGGGAGTTGGGGAGCACGTAACTGTGACCCCAGGAAAGAAATCCTTCAGAGGATGTCATTGACACCAAGGTGCCTCAGGAGGAAAGCGACTTTGAAGCAAGCAGTACACAGCACTCTAGCAGAGCCAGGGACAGCTTTGTTCAAACAAATGTTCTCCAGGTATTGGAAATACACTTATTTGCAGGAAAAATAGAAAAGGTCATAAAGAGTCAAATTCAACAAGACCTTCCACTCAGGCTTAATCATGAGACTGCACTGGGTTTCACTGGGTTTTTCTGGTGTTAGTGGAACTCAGGCAGAAAAGCAGTGTTCAGCTCTACAGCTGGGATTTTATCAGTATTTTGGAGGTAAAATGAGACAACAGGATTTTGCAGGGAAAGCCTCTGCTTTAGATCCCCAGATGAGAACTGCATTTTGTGCGTACAATGCATCTTAGTGCAGATGTTCTTGTCAAGCAAATACTCAGCTTGTTTACAGACAATCTGCGGAGTTACCAAAGAGTTCTTTGAAAAATAGATTTTTACTTATAAAGTAGTATGGAAAGTATACAACAGTGAGTGAAAACAGGAAAAGTCTGGAGTTCCATTACAACAATTATTCAAACTACAGCTGCAGTGATTAATATTTATGATCAGGTTATCTTTCCCCTCCAAAACAGTCTATTTTGTAATAATTCTTGAAGACAATATGCAGATACCATATGGTCCCGCAAACATCTGCAGCCCAAAGCTATCTCTGTCAGAAGCACAGAATGTCAGTTTGAGATTGCCCAGGAGTTTCCATGTGATCTGCTGCCTCAGGGATTGAAAGAACAGTAACAATAAAGGGAACCGTGAGTGTTGTTTAATGTTTTCCAATGGATCGTGCACATTAGAAACAGCAATTAATGATTTGGTTTATAATGCTTCAGGGAATTACTGTCCAACAAAATAATGTAATTTAAATTTGCAATAAAGTTTAAGTGTGCAGGCATTTCGTGGCAGCACACAGCAGTGATTTGCCAGAGGAAAACAACACTGTTATTGCAGCCACATCCAGATAATCCACAGAAAAAGCCATATCAACCCTTAAGTGATTTGATTATACTGTTCCAGAGTCCTCAAAGGCATATTCAAAACCAACTACACCTCGCTAAAAGACCACAGGAACAAAAACCCAGCACAGAGTTAAAGAACTCCTTTTTACTCTTTAAAAAGGCACTGCTGCAGTCCTCGCCTCCAAAATACACTCCCCGCACCTGCAATTATCATTATTATTCTAGTTTTAAAAATTCCTGTATCACTTAGCCCATGGCACCATAAGAAATTAAAAATCAGACCCATGAAATAATCTATATAAGAAATAGCTGCATTTGGCCAAATTTCCCATGGCCATTTCTTCTGAGACTAAGAATACTTGGGAGCTGCAAGTAAAAATTTCAAATTAATACCTGTCTGCAGTCCTCAATATCTGAACTTTCCCTCCTCAAAATGCTTGCAAAGGTAAAGTTGTACACCATGCCCTGCAATACATCCAAAGCCAGAGAAGAAATAAGTTCTGGAGGACAAAGCCTCTACAACAGAGTTTCTCTACTAAGGCAGACCTAAGCTTTTTACCACCAAGGGCATGTTGCAAAGTTTGGCTGCACACATGAAACGGTTTCTTTAAAATACCTATCCAAACACAAAATGCAGGCACTTGAACTGAACATCTCAAACTGACGTTGTATAACTCAATATCTCACATTTCTACTCCACATTCATGCTGCTCTTTTTTCCCACCGCATTTCCTTTGACCTGATCAGGAAAGTCCTTTAATGAAGCTGCTTACAGACCAGGAAGAAAAACTGGAAATATTTTCAAGGAAAATTAACTATACTTTGATAATGTGCACGAATTTTACTGAAATGTGTTTATGCAAGATTGGTCAAATTAATTTTAAATGTTAGGTAAATATTAATTATTCTACTGAAAAATAATTTTAAAGAAGAGTTTTAATAAGAAGTTAAAAACTTCTGCAGAAAATTGTTGAGCACCTTGAATGGGCTGATATTTTTCAGCATCTGAGGTGACATATTCAGACCTGCTTTCTTCCAATAGTACATTGATATCTTCAAGATATCTCTGAATAAAGTTACCCTAGTGTCTCTAACAGATGACATAAATGCACTGATGGATTAAAAAATCCTAAATATTTCTCACAGAGTAATCACAGGAAAGTTACTCTTCCCAGTATGCCTCACCTGCAGCAAAAGAGCTTTCATCTTTTTTTCAGAAGAGCCCTCATCATCCTGCAATGCAAAGTCATTCCCATATTTCATGTGCTGCTTCTCCTGTCTCCAGCAATTTCCTCAGCGTCGATTCATCACGCTGCACTGCTGCAGTGACAGCTCTCTTGGCAGCTGGGCTTGCATACCAAGAGGCACCACACACTCCCCTGAGGCCTCATCCTCCTCATGTCCACATGTGCATCATCCCTCTCTCCAACAGCTCCAGGCAGGACATGGCCGTGCTCCCCTGACTGGACACATCTGCCCCATGCCATCAGTAACCTGATTCCACACCAAAATGCAAAAGGATAGATAATTTGGAAATCCTCCAGACAAAAATGAAACTGCTTTGGCATTGTCCTCTATGGCAAGCAGGATTGAAAGAGAATGATCACTTCTTCCATAGTGCATCACCTGGAGCAGGAATGCTTTCCATTGCTGTATTTAATTACAAATCATGGGAGCTGAAGTGAAATTAAGCAAGCAAGTCATTAACTTCTGGCATTTCTGAAAAATCAGTATCGAGTTTAATGCATAAATTTGAACCTGGGACTCAGAGTAAAATTCACTTTGCCCAAGTCCCTCATTCCGAGGGCAGTGACTTGCATCCTGCTCCAGAACAGCAGAAGTTGAGCTCCCTTGACACCTCTGAGCTGTGCATGTACCTGTGGCCTTCTGCACTGATCTCTGATTCCCACTGTGATGGGCATCAAAGTATTCACCTGATCCAACACATTTTACAACTCAAGTCCTACCAGGAGAGCAGGATCTACACCAACTTCAATTGCAGTGAAAGGCAGTTTTCTCATCTCTGTAGGACAACTCTGAAAACATTAACGTGATGAGGGCTGTTGGTCTATTTTACACCACAAAACCTCAGCCATATGTGAGCAGGACATTACACTGGATGCAACAGTCACCTGTGTACAGGAGATCAAGAATATTTTAATGCTTAATGGCACAAGGATGTTTAGCTAAAACAACCTCTGTACCTCAGTACATTAGCAAGGGCAATGGTAATAACAACGTGCCAAAGCACCATTAGTGGCCTAGTCCTTGGTATAAAACGCTCACAGGAGGAGTTTGGGGGTAGGACTTGCTCCTCCTTGACTCTTGACACAGAATGACTCATCACAAATCAAGAACTCCCTGGAGATCCCTATTTTAGTGCCCAGAGGAAGTGTCTATCCATGTTATCCCCTACATTCAATATCTTCTTCCAGCACTGGCTTAGCAAACCAGAATGCAGCAGCTTGCCCTGAGTGCAACCAAGGGTTAAACTTGGCTGCCTCACATGGATCTTGCTGTGCCTATAAATCTGACCTTACAGGATGTGTTTTGGAGTCTTCCTGCAAACCACTGCAGAGGATCCCGTCTCTTCTTTGTGTCAATGAATAACTGTGAACATTCACCAACAATTAAATAGTATGGCGCTAATCAAGCATTACTATCACCAGATAGCAGCAATTCCTATTTGTTTCAAAAATCTATGTTTTATAATGAATGTATATTTTTGTGCTTTATGTCTGCAACCAATATGCATATGAATTATTAATGTGCTATAAAATGAGTATATTTGGGGGTGGGGGGAAATGAACTACCTAAGGCATTTTCATATAAATGACTGCAATTTAACTTTCAAAAACATTTCATTTTTCAACACTCTGCTCACTTCAAATTGAAGTCTGTACATTAGATTTGGCCAAGCATGTCACAAGAAACCTCACACTTGTAAATGATTAACCCCTAAAGACCCAGCGTGGATTAAATACAGAAGCAGTAGCCATGTAACACCAGGCAGACAGCACTCACCCTCTGGAGCTTTTAACAAGTTTCTGCATGAGCAGCTCCAGAAAGCTGAAGCCAATTCCCATAATGCTTGGATGGTCTGTTTAGCAGGAGCACATCACTGCTTTTCCACACCGCGGCTCTAAGCTGTGCACCAGGAAAACCTCCCAAACAGCACTGCCCACGTGCTGTCACCACGGCAAGGCAAGGGTGGCTGAACTGGGCTGGCGAGTGCAATTCCCTCTGCTCTGTCACACTCAGCTCCCAGCACCAAACACCTTAACTGTTGGAGGAAAGCATTTGATATCCAAAGAATCCTTCCATCCCTGAGACACTACTGTAGGCACTACTTCTCCCACTACTCCTTATGCCCATCCAAGTTCAGCAATCCCATGAAATCTCACAGAAAGAGAAGTCTAATCTTTCCTCAAAAAAGCCCCAAATCATCAACATCATTAAAGACTGATATATATGTAATAGGAAGACTCTTGTTAGACACCAGGAAAATTAATTCCTCATCTTGTCTTGTTTTTTTGCATTGAATGCTGGATTTGGTGTCTGATGCCTAAGTATCACAACCTGCTATCATAAAGCAAGCACAAGAGGGGAAAAAAGGTCAAAATAAGGAATTGTGGATTTGTCTACAGAAAAGTAATGAAAACGGATTAAAGTAACTGAAGCAAAATTCACACGCTAACTTGCAGGTGAATGCTTTAATTCCAAATTGAATAAACCCAAAATAAAATTCTGTCTGCAACAGCAGGAGCTGACTAGTTCAGCCTTGGAGGTTCTTCAAGCAAATGCTTCGAGATCGCATATACAGCAGTGCTTCAAACACCCCCACTTCACGCAGGACTTCCTGCAGATGCTCCTGCTCAGTTCCCGCAACAGGCTTCCTCATTTAGTGCTCTGTTATTCCTGAGGATGCCATTCCCAAGATGTGAGATGTGATGTGCATCTGGCCACAGCTGTGCCAGATGGAAACATCCTCTTTAGAACCTTTAAAATACTCCTCTGGTCAAAGAAACATGGAAAAATACATAGGCAAGAATTTATTTCAAGCAGATTCCTGCCACTAGAATGAGCATTCAAGGGGCAGGAAGCTCTTTGGCTCCACAAGGCACCTGGGTAGGGGAACGAAGGGGAAAAAAAAGGAAAAGGTCATTTGGAAAGTCTAGTTGTTAGAAAATTCATTGAAGGCAATTTAGTGATTAAAAAAAATCACTAAATATAACCTACACTTCAGGTGATGATTCTGTAATAATGGTGACATAAAAGTTTTATAGGCAGCTTTAGCTGTCTGGAGAGTTCCTACATTATTAAATCAATGTTCAGCAGATAAAGTAAGACTTCTATCTATCAGGAAAGCTTTGTCCAGTTTAATTTTTAAACTAGTTCAGTGTACATCTCTCACTGTATTTCTTCCCCATCCTCTTGCTTCCAACACAGAACTACTAAGTACAGACAAATGATCTTGCCCTCCATACAAAATTATTGTTTCCAATAGATAAATCCTGTATCTGCATAAGCTTTTAAAGCATTACAGCTCCTGTTTCCTGAGAATCATAAAGTCAAGCCATGAATTTAAAAGATTAAACAAAGCCAAAGAAACTGTGATTCTGTGATTTAAAAATATGCAAAGCTAACAGTCTTCACTCTGCTGATTTTTACACATTTTACAAATCAAAGAACCATAAAATGTCAGCTGCTTCTGCCTGAAGTTCACAGCCAAACATAAAATGACACCAATGTGAGCTGTGCTTAATTCCTCATTAGAAAAAGGAACCCCCAATGCAGTCGGGAACATGCTGGCCAGCCTCCTGTTTGCCCAGAAAATTAAGTATTACCAAGCCACAAGAACTAGTTTCAGAGGATGAAGAAAAATACTTTTTCTGTTTTCATGTTCCCGTTTCTCCACACAGTCAAAGAAGATTTTTCTTTTGCTATTTGACCTTTACAGGCGCAGGGCGCAAGGGTTGTTTTACATGTATGCACAGGGTTCAGTACAACTGGTCTGGTTCAACTGAGATTGTAGTAAAAAATGCAGCACAAGTTATCATAGGTGAAATATGTCCATTTCTTTCCAGGGGAAAAAAAGCAAGCTAGAGGACAATTCACTATTGCAATTCATCTTCTCAGGAAAAAGCAAAAAAGAAAAATCTGGCTTTGATGATTTTCCCTCCTGGGGCAACTGGGGACACCAGAGGAGTCCTATTGGCATTTCCCCACAAAAGATAGTGGTGGTCTAATTTACTGCTGCACAGCACAGCGAAGCACAGAGCCAAAGCTGTCTGTGCTCCTGGCAAGAGGCTGGTGATCACTCATCTAATCCTCAAAGGGTGACAAATCTGTAGATTTCCACTTGAAAAGGAAACAAATTGTTCTGAGGAGTAACTGCTAAGTGATAGGTATGGGAATACTTTGATTTCTGCCGGTGAGAAAAAGAGAAATCATGCATTGTCAGAGTGAAACAACCTTGTGGCTCACCAGCAAACCAAGCACCTCTCTATGTCTGCCTGGGGAGGGCTGAAAGAACGTGTAACACCATCTGCTGAGCAGAGGCAAATCCAGCCTGAAGGGGTATATTGAAAGCATCCAGAACTCCCAGGGTCAGAGGAGCCAAACGCTTCCTGCTTTGTGTGGCAAATCGAAGGGTCCATTTTGAACACTTTGATACTTCCAAAGTCTGCTGTCTTATCAACAAAGCTTTCTCCTTTAAATTGTCAGACATGACCTTCTCAAGGGAAGCTGCACTTTTGACTGCAAATTGACTCTTCAGTTCTGCTAGGGAGCCATGGGGATCTATGCTGCTTTCCTGCTTTGAGTGATCCAAAAGCCAAGGGCACTTGCTGTTTGCAGCACGGATTTGGGGAGGACCTCATGACAGGTCAGCAATGCCCTTCATCAAAGTAGGTAACACCTCGTCCCATTCCCATGGGAAGATGAAATGAGGTGCACACTCAGCAGGTAACAGTGCCCTCCTCCAACTGTGAGGCAAGGCCACAGGGACCAGCAATCTGTGTGTGCACAGAGGCAGCACAGGGCACTCAGCCAGCTCCTGCCGTGAGCCTGCAGATGCTTCAATGGATGCATTACCAATGGAAGTTTTCCTTCGGGTGACATTCACAATGTGCATGGCATGCTTGGTTGGCCCCAGTGAGCTGGATTTAATTTCATTAAATTACTTCTCATTTTAATTGAATGTAGCAGTCTATGATCAATAAAGGGAAGCATTATCCTAACCGTTGATCACTAACTCATAAAGACGCCAGGCCTCTCCCAATAACACTGATGGGCTGGTTTGCCTGATTGGTTTTAATGTATGCTAAAAAATGGAAATTGAACAAAGCTCTTTCTCCATACCTTGCAATAAGCTGTTAGATGGCTTCCATTCGTATCACTGCACCACTCTACATCCAGATCTATTTGAAGATTGTGCAGCTGTCTAAGAAGTTTCCACAGAGAGACACAGGATAAAAGGTGTGATACAACACTGCATAGCTCCATATTAGATCTTCATCCAGCAGTCTCTGTGTTTGATTCAGAAACCAAAGCCTAATAGGATCTAGAGACCTCAATATCAAATTGCCATTCTAGGAGAGGGTAAATGCAATTACAGATAATTGCTGTGCAATCAAAAAGCATGGTAGGCACAGAAGCAAAGCACTGAATTGGTATGGTTCACTTCTGCCAGCTCACATACAAAAAGAAAACAAAGGGTGATTTTATGCCAACCTTATATCCAGTCCAGCACAACATACTTTAACATAAACTTTGTCAGAAGAAACACTATAAACTTCTTTGAATAATCCCACAGAAATATGATAATATATCCATACCTCACCTAGACACAACTGCCATCACACAAATACAGTAATAATAGCAGAAATAAAGATTCAGAAAAGCAAAACAAGATGGTAATTGCTAACTCTTCTCTATAGGGATTACCAGGCAAAAGGCACAGGAGACTCAAGTTGCTATGAAGCTGCACAGCAATATTCAAGATAGCTTCTAACCAGCTCTTCTACCTCCTCAGTCAACACCACTGAGGCTGATGTCACATGGAGCTCAGTCCTACGCAGAGCTCCAAAAGAAAGTAAATCCTAGAAAGACAGGCACACATTGAATCTTGCATTCATTTAATGTGCACCACCTCACAGATCACTTAGGTGTGTTTTCGCTCAGATATCCTTCCTTAGAGGCTCTTCCTCTTGTGTGTGGTTCAGAGAAAGCTTTCTGAATGCATTTGAGAAATATTGATTAGAAGAGTATTTACAAATATAAGACTGAAGCTACCTCCAAACAAAGTCAGAAGTTTTCAGTGAGCATTGGATTTAATGTGGCAATAGTATTTCCTATCCCTTTTTCCTCATTTGTTATAAATTTCAATTAATGGCTGTATACTGTAAATGGAAAGATTTGGAATGAAGAAGATGAAATAAAATACCATCTTTTAAATATGCAATACTGAATTTATAGCTCTTTTTCCTCTGGCATCTTGTCAGCATAAAATAAAAAGGCTCAGGAAATCTAAATGAGAAAAGCCTCACTCCCATACTTTATCAGTGAAGAATTTCCATGGCAATACTACTTTGAAGCTAAATGGTTTTATTTACAGACGAAGCAGTTTTCATAGTTCATTTGCATTTTCTCCAGATTACCATAACCATACATGATCAGTTGTTAAGATCGACAGATATTATCTGTGCAGTGCCAGCAATTCACTTAATTATTTGAAATATGAAATGATAAATAAATTAAGTGCTCATGCAACTTGCCATACACACACAGCAGACTGCAGGGGAATGCAGGGATGCACAGAATGGTACAGAATGAACTCATACGGCCACATTGTACAAATATCTAACAGTGTTGGAAACAGTATGAATGGGGAGTGAATGGATGGCATGGGTGTGGGAGCTCCAGAAGGAACAGCAGGAACAGGGATACAACGGTGTCAGGCACTGAGAGCAGGTGGTGAGCCAACACAACCCAGAGAAGGAAAATAAAGGATGTTGAAATAGAGACTAAACCCATGAAGAGAGAGCAGTGGGAAGACACAGAGCAGGTGAAGAGACAAGTCAACACCCAGATAAGGAAATAAATAAATCCTAACAATGGAGAGAAGGGGGACACAATACACAAAGGGGTAACAACTACTGTGACCTCCTGAAGGGTACAATCCTGGCACATTCAAAACTAGCACATACTTAATCAAGCTTAGAAAGGTCACACAGTACATAATAAGGACTCAGGAGCCAGGGTAGCTTGTCCTCTTCTTTGTTTTGAGGAATCCACATGGGAAACTCACCTTAGTGCCTGGATGCTGGCCTGTCCACTCAGACACGTGCACCTTGGTGCTCATGAGTGAAGTAGCATTTGTTTTAAAATAAAATAATCTTCTTCCCCCATTGCTAATCATATTATTTCAACATTAATTGCTAGTCTTTCCCTTGGAAAATGATAAAAGGTAGTCCCAGGTTCTGCCTTCAACCTTGACATGGGGGAAGGCAGAAAAGAAGGAAGAGCAGTCCACATGAATCCCAAAACATTGAAAACAAAAGCAATAAAGACGGGGAAATCGAGTGAGAAATATGCTTTTGATATTTATTTCCCGGCAGAACCACTGTAAGTTCCTCTAGCAAAGGCAGAGAACATGTAGTGTTTTATTTGCAGAAACCTGTGATTTAGCTCAGATATCTGAGTGTTGCCCGCAGCTTTGCAGCAAAGTTCTTTGCTCGAACTCGTAATAAATATTCACACATAGTTAATCTCCCAACAAGATAACTCTGTCACTGAAGCCCAGGAGTTGGCATTTTTTTCAGGACACTATGCCCAAAGAAATGGAGGCTCCCAGCCTTCACTGAGCTGGACCCCAGACTGGGCTGCCCAGGACAGGGAAAAGCACAGCATGCTCTGGCCTTGATTGCATCAAAGCCAGGACTTCAAACTGTGCCAGCCAGAATGGAAAGGCAATTGTCACCAGGAACAGATACTCCAAAGAGGAACAACAGCAGTAAGGACACGGCTATCCTGCCTGAGGTACAAATGCTACAGCCAGCACACGGGGGAGGAAAGGCTGCTGCTGTTGGCTTCCATCAATGATTCCCCCACTGGCATTACACATCAGGAGAGGGACATCTAACTGACTCTTACAAGCACCTTTCCAACAGCCAGCATGAGGGACTGCTCAGGGATTGACAGCTACTTTGTTCATTTCAGTGAAAAAAATGTCCAAGAACCAAGAGCTGCTTTCAGTTTTACCAAAGAGCCCGGCACGTATATCTAAAGATTAAGTGAAAGCCATCAACTGCAGCATTCTCACAATAATTTAATGCACACTACAGGGCCATCCAAAAATCTCATGAAAACAACACATACTCTTTAGCTCCAGTAACCATATTACTAGAAACAGATTTTGCACAATCCTCCTTCAAGCAGCCATTTAAACCTCAGGCTTAAAGGAGATTATGCTCTTTGCTGATTTAAGCTGAAAGGGAAGCTTGTTCCAGTCATCTGGAGGCTCCAGAGGCAAAAGCTCATCTGCCAAATTCCCTCTTTATCCGACTACAATGTACAGCATCTAAATTGTGATGATAATTTGAAGCAAAATGACTTTGCTTTCAAAAATAATGTTAAAGTCAGTTTCTGAAGCTTTTCTGGCTTTTCTAGGGATTGTTTCAACTTTGGTCTAACAGTGATATGGTGTAGCCTGATCTGCTTGATCTATGAAAGGTGATTTACTTCAGTATCAGTAAAGATAACCCTTCTGGAAACCTTCATCTTGTACCTCAAACACAAGAGGCCACTCAGCTTTTTACAGGTACAAGCTGCAGACAGAGGAAAAATCGAAAGCACTGTCTAACGAGGGGCTGCCGTGGGACATAAATGCAGCATTTTTGTCCAGTTCTGCTGCCAACCCCTTGCAGTTCCCTGGTCACATGCAGCCCACCACTTCCAGAGAAGGGGCTGGGCCTACGCTAGGCTGCCCTCTTGATAGACCCCACCCGCAGAGCTGCATCCAGACCTGGGCTCCCCAGCACTGCAAGGACAGGGACCTGTTGAGCGAGTCCAGAGGTGGCACCGAGGGGATGAAAGGAATGGAGCAGCTCTGCCATGAGGAACGGCTGGAAAGAGGATTGTTCAGCCTGAAGAAGAGAAGGCTTCGGGGTGGCCTAATGGTGGCCTTCCAGTATCTGCAGGGAACTGACAAGACATGGAGACAGACTATTTACAGAAGCATGTAGTGACAGGACAAGAGGGAATGGCTTCACACTGATGGAGAGAAGGTTTCAATTGGATAATAGGAAGAAATCCTTCCCTGTGAGGGTGCTGAGGCCCTGGCTCAGGTTGCCCAGAGAAGCTGTGGCTGCCCCATCCCTGGAAGCGTTCAAGGCCAGGTTGGACAGGGCTTGGAGCAACCTGGGATAGTGGAAGGTGTCCCTGCCCATGGTAGGCGGGGCAGAACAAGATGGACTTTGAGGTCTCTTCCAACTCGGGCCATTCTATGATTCTATGATTGTGGAACTTTCTCAGCCCCTGTGGTTCCGTTGCTGCCTTCACTCCAGAAAAGCTGAGGACACAGCCATGTTCCTGTGTAGCAGCAATGGCCAAGGCAGCAGGAGCCATCCTGCTCAATGCTCCCCAAGCCCCAGCCCAATGGCACAAGCCACAGGACTTCCCTTCTCCATCACACCCTGCGAATTAGAGAGACCAATCCTCCTTTCTCCAAGCAAATTAAGGTCTATACACTCTTGCCTCAGGAAGGTTCTCATCCTGTTCTTATCACAAGAAGGAAATGTGACAAATCTCATATGAACCTTCAGAGCTGATGGACACTGAGGGCTGTTCAGACAGACTAAAGTAGGAACTACAGCCATTGTTCTTCACATCCCTTCTTTACAAATTCCACTGTTTGCTATTTTATACTGTGAAAATGAAAAAGTCCACTTCTCCAAATATTTCCGATACCACATAGTCCTCAGACACTGCCTTACCAACTGTGGTTCCCAGTGACACACACCATTTTTCTTCCAGTTATCACAGATGGGATACTTCCCTTTCCAGACTCTATCCTTTATTTTCCATTATTATTATTAACACTTGATGAAAAGGCAACAAGAATGTATATTGCACTACATAAGAATTTAAAAGGCAATGCAGTGGAAAACTGTTAATGGTTAAATGCATCATTATGTCCAGTATTACACAATTAACATATTTAATCATTTAACTCTCTAACAATGCAAACTTCCATTCAATGTGTAATTTCATATATGAAATAGTTATTCATTGATCAATAGGAGATGACTCTACTTCAGTTCAAATGTGAAAAATACAATTAGATGCAACAGGGCAGAACGAATTTCTGGTAGTAAGATGGGCTGGAGCTGTGTGTGGAGTGCTTCTGTGAGGCCTCACAGTCAAACTCGTAATTCTCATAGGACAATGCCTCTAAATATCTTGGGTCATTAGCAAAATTGCACAGTTAATGAAGGGCAAATTAATGGAGCTCTGGAACATTTTATAAGCCTGTAAGAACAGCTACTTGTTATATATCACCAAGAAATAATTGTGGCAGTCAATCCCATGAACTCATTAAGTTTTAACAATATGAATTGGGTGAGCTATTCCCAAAGGTGAATCTTCTCTGCCCATGTGGCTGATACACCCCCAGGGAGGGGATCCCAAGCGGGTTAGGAAGAACATGCAATACAGGCCAGCTTTGGGCTGGCAGCTCCCACCATCCAGGGCAGGGAATTGGAGAAACCCAAGCTGCCTGCTTTGGGACAAACCACATCTGGAGGCAGTCAAGCAACTCCGCACAAATACTGAATGAGATCTCAAGTAATCAATCATGTTCTTCTGAAAACATGCAGGAGAAATAACACAGGGATGACACCGATGCAGGAGAAATAACTGGAGATACTTGTGAGGCTTTGACATATTCCCCACATATAACTATTAAAATTCTAGGTCTATAACTTAATAGCCGTCTTGAAAAAATTAACAGCACAATAGTGACTGTATTCCACAACCCACATCAATGGCTGCTCTGCAGAGCTCCCAGCCTCAACAGCTCTCTGGGCAACAAGTTTCATAGGCTAATTCAACACTGTGTTGTCTTTGCTAATTTCCTTTAAGCTCCTTATTGAGCTCATACCGAACTGTCACCTCCAGCTCTTCGCATTCTGAATCTCCCGCAGTTTTTAAACCTCAGACATTGCATAACTTCATCTTAACCATCTAATGAACTGTACAGGACCCTATATAAAACAGTCCTTTGTGGCTAAGGAAAGACTCCGTAGGACCATAAAACAGGAACCATGGAAAATAATGATTCATTTTTCAGCTTCCAGGAACATTGCTGACTTCCATGCAGCCCACAGAGGAGTCATAGATGCTGCTTTGCTAAATTCCTGACTGACTGCAGTTAAATATATCACTCTGGGCAAAGGTGGACTCTGGCAACATCACTGGATGCCTTTGCCTGACCCACCATCATTTCCAGCTATAACTTGCTGGGGTTTCTGCCAACCCATTCCCAGCACATTGTGCTGTACTTTATTAGCAGCAATGGAAAATATTGTTCTTCATACACTGTGACAAAACGTTACAGAGAATGAGTGAACAATTTTCGTGCTGGGCCAGTATCAGCACATCTCAATTCAGTTTGGCCTCACAGCATCTATAGAGAGTGCAAGATCTGCTACTCATGTACTGTGGTAAGAAGGTCAGTGTCTGGTGAGTAGGTTGTCTTGGTTTGGAAGACAGGTGTCTGCTAAGGAAGGTGGAAACCTGCCTTAGAGGATATGACGCCCCTCCCTCCAAATTGTTATAAGGTCGAAATCAAAGGCTCTCAGGCAGAGATATGGGAAAAGGAATAACAGTTCTTTACTCGTATCTATAATGAGGAAAACAAGCAACAATAACAGTAGCAATAACAAATAAACAAAACAGATGCCCGGTGGCAGCTTTCTCTGAGCTGCCAGACACCACCCCTCCCCTTTGGTGCAGTTACGGTCACGGCTGGCAGGGGACACTGTGGCGCGAGCTCAGCTCCTCGGTGATGGCGGACAGAGCTGAGGGCGAGGCGGCTGCACGGCGAGCGGAGCTGCAGCAGGGAATCTCAGGGCAGCAAACTGGGCAGCAGAGCTTGTCCACTCGAGCGGCGAACACAAGGGTAGCAGAGACTCCAGCAAGGAAGAAAAACCCAGCAGTGCTGAGCTCCCCCGGCAGCAGCGAAGGGAAAGAAGAAAACAGCAGCTGTCTCCTCCAACAAGTCCTGGGAATAAGTGTGCCTCTGCCCGCGGCCAGCCACCTTTTTCTTCTCTCACCACACCTGGCTATGTTTTTAGTCTCTTAAGTGCGTCTTTGTCCCTTAGGTGCTCAGTCGTTATCTCTTAAGTACCCAGTCCTTATCTCTTAAGTACCCAGTCGTTAAGGCTCGTTAAGGTATCTCTAGCCACAGGATGGAAAAATTCCCAACCTCCAACATAGGATTTATGCTCTCTCTCCAAAACATGTATCAGGTTTGGAATTCCTAGTCCATTTCTCTTGGTCCCTTATGTGCTGACTGCTGTTGTTCCTCACATGTATTACAAAACACAACAAATATACGTTAGCCGCGAGTTAAGCCCATGAGCTATTCCCAGAGTTTGCAATGTTATCTATTGTACAGAGCACCTGTCACCTGAGAGGATAACTTGGTAAACGGAGGCATTGCATGGAGCTCCATTTAGGCTCAGTCCTTGCATGCTGCAAAGCTTTTCAAATTCCTGGAGCAAGCAGGGTCTAAGTGACCACTCAAGTTATTAATCTGAACCAGGTTCTTCAAAAAGCCTGTACATTTCTGTCTATTCCCTTTTATGCTGTATTCCAGCAATCTCTTCAGTACAAGGACTGCTCCCTATCACATGTTCTCTGACAGAAGTAATTCATATGGCACAGCTTCAAGCATCAGCCCTGAAGACAGAAGTTCAGTGCCTGGTCTCTGTATAAAGGATGAAGGACAGCAGGCTGCTACAGTGGGCAATTTGATTTTGACCAGGAAATGGTTACTTTATCTCTGTCTCCACATATCACATTTCTTCAAATGAAGAGTCAGATTTTCAGTGAGACTTAATTACAAATTGAAATATGCTTTTTTATTAATAAGCACAGTACAAGATTAAGTTAAATTAGCTGGTTTGTTAAATACGTATGCTATCCAATTAAATTTTTTTTAGAAATATATTAGGAGAAGATCACAATCAAAGCTGAATTAATTTCAAAGATGAATACCACTTTTTATGCATCGAGTATTAATGTATTAGTAGCTCCTGTGAAATCAATTGGGCTTCTTGTAAGGTATAGCAATACTTTGCAGAAGAAGGTAAAGTATAGCTGGATCCATTGGAACTCAGTACATATTTGTGAAGAATATTTTATGCTGCTATACAGTTATGCTAAATTATTTACACAATTACTAAGAGACTCAATGGGAGATTTTTTTTCTCCCACCCACAGGATATTGATGAACCTTCCAAAAATGTCTGAATGTAGATATACAAACCAGCCTCATCAATAAAAGCCCAAACCAACCACCAACGGTGCACAATGTTTGCTACACACTCTGATGTCTCTTCCTTTAGCCAGAGTGCAGCAGCTGCTGAAAATACAATTGGCAAACTCAAATCCATTTCACTGCACAATAAAAATCTCCCAAAGCAGCTGACCTATGGATGTTAAACACAGCTCCCAAAAGCCCCTAGAGTACTTCAGCTAGAAGTGCTCCAAGGTCTGTGCTTCAGTACAGCTTCTCTGACCACTATCCCTCCACCCCTGATGTACCTTAAAGAGTTAACAGCTTCTGTATTTTGTCTCTTATTTTCAATCCCTGAAGCTGGCATCCCAAAAAAGAAGACATAATGGGTGGAGCTGAATGCTAACCCAATATAAATCCAAAGAAGTGAATTCAGATAGGCTGAGAACACAACTGGGAAGCACAAACTTCCTTCCTGGTGGAGGCTGTATTCCCTTTGCTGAAGGAACCCCAGCAGCACAGAAATGCCAGAGGCAGAGAAGCAGCAGCTGCTACATTTCTAAATCTGTCCCCTGCCCCCCCACCCCCCCCAGCTCCCAGCACACAGGCAGATGCAACTGCCCTCCAGACTAGGCCTCCGTGATCATTATGAAAGCTCTGGTCCAACACGATGAAAACCTTCCTTTATGTATTTTTCTATATATCATGATTTTCAAAGGCCTTTTAAAAATCCACCCAGAGCTCGCAGCAGCCTTCTGTAAAGAATGGCTAGAAAAACCCCAAACTGCCACAAATAGCAAAAAGAACAAAAGAATATAATGAGCTGAAGTGACTCAGATCCCCAAGAGGTTTATTTCAAGACTGCCAGTAAAACTGGAAAAGCCTGAATATGGGAAGGATATACCCATACACATATATTTCTGTATCAGAAGATATTCTGTACCTGAACACAGCCATTGTATGAAGTTGTATTCATAGGCCTAGAATTCCACCTCTCTCCTACCCATCCCTTCACATGAAGAACATCTCTCAGACAGGAGAACCAAGCTTTCAGAGGAAAAACCAAACACCACTTCCAGTTTTAAGGCCTGAAATCGTGCTGCAAGCCTAAATCCATGCCCATAAAGGAAACTCTTGTTCCAGGGACTGTTTCCCTGCTTTAAGAGCAAGGAAGACTGAGTAGATACTGGCTTATGCACAGCACCCTCACTCTATGGGCCACAATCTGCACACTCAAGATACAGAGCAGGAACTGGGCTTTTGATAAAAGTGGCATTATGGAAACATAGATAATAGACTTGCTTCTGAGGCAGTGAGCTATAAGAGGCTGTTTTTTCCAGACCTGCCACAGAATACACATCTGACACTGAGTGTCTTGTACTGTGTGATACCTTCTATTTTCAAAATGTCTTTTTCTGATCTATAAAAATCATCAAGCTTCCAAGACAGGATATGATCTAAAATGTGTGTGTGCATGCTACTCCTCCTCCCTGTGCCCCAGGTAACCAAGTACCCTTGAGCTTGGAATGCTTGTTATCACACAGTTATTCCCAGTGGCAGTGCTCTGACTTGAGGTAAGTAGTCATAATGTGCTCTTCTGATGTACAGGGTGTTCTGAACGGTCAGCAGAAAGCTGTGCTGATATACAGCTTTTTTAGAATAGCACTAGGCATCGAAATGCTGGTTCAGGAAATCTGAGCACGAGTTCAATTTTAGAAAGCAACTCTAAAAACGGTGCCCCCTTACACAACATGTCTGTCAATGAGTTCCAGAGTTATTTTTTTGACAAGGATAAATTGGGGGGCCTATCTTCTGCTCCTGTCAGTGCTGTGGAAAGCTTTGGGAGAGAGTCAAATGTCACCTTCTGCCAAGCAGTTTGCAAATGTGTAGTTCTGTCACAGAAGATATTAAGGGAATCACCCAGGATATCACAACAACTTAGTAAGCCATCTGGGAGAAAATTTAACTCCCTGAGATGTGGCAATAGCTTTCTGCAGAGTAGCTGTGCTGTCACTGTGGGACAGGGGTGGTGCTTCCAGAGGGGACACAGCTTCTCTGGTGAAAACGAATTACCAGACTGTAGCAGCCCCAGCCGCACCTTGTCCTGTTGTGCCCAGCTTGGGCTGCCTTTGCACCTCACAAGCTGCTCTGCTTTGTACAGCAGTGATCAGACTTGGACCCAGCAGCTTGTACTTTGCTGCAAAATCACTGAGCTTTACAGGAACTACAGCAGCAAGGAGCCCCTTTAGAGCCTCTCTTGTGGTACTGTGTAAGTCAGTCCTGTCAGAAAGGTTATCAAGGAGTAAGAAAACCACCCACTCAAGGCACACCATTAGGTGCAGCAGACAGGAGTCAGCCACAAATCTTGTGTAAAGTAGCTCAGTGTGCCTGCCTTGTCCCAGGACACGCACTGGAAACTGGTAAACTGTTCACCTGTGCTGAAACTGCTTGTTCAGCCCTGCCCGCTGCAGCTGCTCAGGAAGCATTGACTATGCTTGTGGGGACAGACTGAGCAGGCCCTAATGAATTGAAGAAGAAATGGTCACGGAAATTTCCCACTCGAAAGTGGCTTGCTACAGCTTAGAGCAGCTTTGCCCTCCAGCAGCCCAGTATCCCTGGCAAGCAGCCTGCTTGCCACTAGATCACTCCAAACACCCACCTGCCAGATGATTAACCCTACTTTCTCACTTGCAGGACTCCTGGCACCATCACAGTACAACTCAGCTTTTGTGCTCTGGTCATCTCATCTGTTTTGCTATCTCTCAGCTCAGAGAATAACCCCAAGACACAAGTTTTTGTGCCTGAAGCCACCAATTCAAGGCATTGCTGCAAATCACTACACCATCTTTACTTGCTTCTGTATGGGAACAAAGGGACAGTTGTGCCCCTAGAAAGTTCTTCTGTGTCTTGTACTAAAACACAATTAAAATATTAATTTACCCTGATCATCAGATTCTAATCAAGAGAAATGCCTTCACAGTCCCAGGAGCTGCACTGCCATGTCAGGGACAGCGAAGTCAGGCTCGCTGCTGTTCTGTACAGCCTGCTGGCCAGGTGGCTGGGCAGGTGTGGCTCAAAGGAAAGCAAACTCACCTGCAGAACACTGAGCAAGCACTGTGGCCGTGGCAGGAGCAAGCTGTCTTTGCTTCAGTGCACTGCACCCCCAGCAGGGCACAGCCATTCACTCATAGCCTGACGTTACTCCAGCCCTTCGTTTCTTGCAAACAACTGTCATTGTGTTAATTTAAACAGTTTGTGCTGTAGGACTGTGTGGTTCTCCTAGAAAAGGAGTAGAAGATGTAAAAGTAATTTGCCTGGCTGGGAGAGCAGAGCACACCTAACTCTCACTTTAATTCACTTTGGTATCATCCAGTCTCTTTGACGAGTCAAACATTAGAGTAACCCCAAAATTACCCATGTGAAGGATTTGCTCATGGAATTCAGACAGTGAATGCAAAAGGCAGTTTACTGCCTCAACAGGGAGTAAATACACTTACTTAACACCTATTTAGTGCATGACTTCCACTGCATTACCACCCTTTTAGTTTATTGGTTGCCAAGTTATAGCAATTTTGTCACAATAGAAAGAAAAAAAACAGGAATGAATTAAAACCTTCAACTGGCTTAGGAAAGGGAATATCACCAGACAACGTAGTTATTAGAAACCATTTAAATAGCTTCAAGTGGGCTTTTGTCCTTTTAACTTCTTACATCTTTTCTGCATCCCATTGTTAATTCAGTAACTCACACTGTGAAGCTGCTGTTTACAATTACATACAATTAATTTTGTTAACATATTAAATGAAGTGTCTGAAATAAGCTTCTAAATTAGTTTCAATAGAGTAGTTGTTATATTATCATTACATTTCAGCATATTCCATAGCAGAAAATTTGCTTGCTATTTTGACTATTATCCCTAAAGATAATTTGCAAAAGATACAGAGGTGTGACTTGATTAAACACATTCAAATGGCTAAGATGTTTCTGCACTTAATTTCATTAAAGAAAATAGCTGTTAGATATTAATTAGCATATCTACTACATGCTATTGTTTGATTCAAAAATCATCCTCTATCTAAATGCATTTGCTTTCGGCATCAAAGCACAAATCCAACATAGTAACTTAAATTCCAATCATAGCACAGATGAACCACAATAATGTCCTTGCAACTGTTTGCAGCATCTAGCAGAAATATAAAAGTAAAAAAAACCACTTATTGCTTCCTACAGAATGGGGAGTGCAAAGGGTGTTGGGAACCACCTGAAAGAGCTCAGTCAAATGGCTTCTTAAAGGTTTGCCCCTCTGTAAGAATTTGCAGGCACCTCTGGGAACAAATTTTCTAGAGTTCATTCACCATTCAGGTATGCACAAACTCTTCATTTCTACAGTTCCATAGCAGCAGTCTATGGAGAGAAGGAAAACCAGACCAGATGAAGTTCTCATGCCAGACTCTTGGGTACAGGCAGGATACTGGTTCAGAAGCAGCTCTGTGGAGAGCTGAGTCAACCCTGAATACTCACAAAAATCCCTGTCTGTTGTACTGTCACCCTCACAGTAGGGCTCTTCTTCCTACAGCTTTCTCTCTCTAATCCTGTTCACTTCATTTAGTAATTAATATGGCAGAACTGGTGAGGGAGTGAGCAAACCCCTCTACACCAGAGAGAAAGTAGGTCCTCTGCCCAGACTACCCACCCCATGCAATAATGCACTCAGTTTACCAAAGAATCAGGTTGAGCTGATATTTTCACAGATAATTTCACAGCAATAAGAAAATCACACTGATTAGAGCCCTTTGCCATTTTCTAGACAATAATATTCACATTTGCTTAATACCAACTGTGCTACTTAATTGTCAGGGAGCATCATTTTCTCCAGCTAAACTGTAACCATCACAAGGCATCCACAGCATCCAACAACCTGGCAGCACCTTCTGCTGCTCATGCTGGTGGAAACAGGGCCAGGTTACTCACACCATCGGCTGCACAGGGGAGCCAGGCACTGGGGACTGTTGGGTGAACGCCCCATTAGACAGAAGATGTGCAATTTAGATGGAAGTAAATAAATTCAAAAAATTATCAGACCAGAAAATAGAAATCAAGGGAGATCTTCACTCCAAATTCAAGATCTTTCAAGTCCCACAGAACCATCCCTGAGTCATTAACAAGGAACTACTTTTGGGTACTCGTGGTCATTTTCCCTCTGTTAGAGATTGCCAACAATAGTTGCCAACACTGAGAAACCAGCTTTGACTAGAGCACACTGGGAAATCAGAAGTGGTTTTGGTTTCACATCAGATTAAAAGCAAAGCAATAAGAAGCCCAGAAAAGCAAATAGCTTGAAGCCTTTGATTTTTAGTCAGACTGGATCCTACATTGCACTGTCACGTAGAGGACACCACAAGTTGGCCATTATCACTCCTGTTGTCCCCTACTCTTCTCCTGAGTGACTTTCCTAAGAAGCTTAGCCCAATGCTAACCAGGCTTTCGCCAATGTCAGGGGCAAAGCATTTGTTTTCCATAGGAATAGCAAAGTCAAACTTCCCCATCTTCAGTAGCAGGAAACCTCTACTGTTCTACATCTGAAAGTAAATTGAGCCAGAGCCACAGCCGCTGCTCAGAAAGGTTCATCTCCTACAGCCAGACCTTGGGACAATGGGGACAGGTTGGAGCTCTGCTATTGAAAGGGACCCCTTTTAGCAGCATCATCTGCTCATGCCCGTGCAGTCTCTCTCAAACTCTTCTGGTAAGAATAAGGTAACAGGCATTTTAATTTGTGCCTAAGAAACTTGGCTCCTGGCTTCATTTATACAGCCTCTACCAAATATACAAATAGCACATATAACGCAACTTAGTTGCTTGCCTGTCTTCCATGCCAACTCTCAGCATAGAATTAATGTTTTGATGGAATAATAAACCTCTCAAAATCTGAGCTGATAATGGACAGTCACGTTAGATGCTTAAATTATAGCAGCATGAACAGCCTTGCAATAATCAACCCTGCAGCTGCCAAAATGTTTTCATTGTTCATTAACTGGAACCTTTTTTGCATTGCTAATCCTAATGAGCTGCCATTCTCATTACCATTCCATGCAACGTCTGTAGCACATCTCTGGATTTCTTTTCCACCCAAACATACCATCTTATTCAACTGGCAGCCTGTTAATGCATTAAAAGCACAGAAATGGCTGCTTTAATGCAATTGTAATAAATCTACAGTGCAAGCACCTTGAGGGGAAAGTTCAGTCTTCAAGAACTTTTGCTTAAGTAGAGAAACAGAAGGTCCTTTATTGAAGAGACCATGTAGCAGAGTTTAAGTTCCAAATCCAAAATCCATTGAAGTTAATAGGAATCTTTCCATTGATTTCTGTGTATACTGAACTGTTTTAACTCCCTCCCTTCCTCTTCTGCTCCTCCCCAAGCATGAATAAGTGAATCCACTGCAGAGATCGTGAATTTTCTTGCAGGGAACACAAATGACGCCTGTGTAGGGAAGGTTCAGTATTTTAATGTACTGAGTTACCAATGCCATTTCCTCTACTCTGTCTCCACAGTGGCAGAGGTCAAAGAGTTCAATGCATCCAGCAATCCTTCTCAGCCCACAAACTAGGTCCTTTCTTTGCTAACTTTATTAAAAATTTGCACCAAATTTACCCCAGACTCTGAAAAGCTGCACCTTACCCCCCCATCTGCACCTCGTTTGCAAGAAGGAGCAGCCCAGAGGCGCTGGCTTACGTAGCATCTATATTCTGTGTGGGAAAATACGCAGGAAGCATCTTCTATAGCAACAGACTCCAGTTCCAGATGTAAGCAGCTTATTCATTAAAGGAGAGCACAAAATAGAGACTGTCACTTCACACTCAGTTGAGCCCGTATTAAAAAAAAGAGAATCAGCAACTTGTTAATGGTGGGCAGTTCACTCACATAACCACGAGAGAAGTTTTTTGAAGGAAAAGCCAAATGTGGATCCTGGTTTATTCAATTTCAGCCTTGAACCACAGATTTGTTCCAGAGTGACAGTTGTTTCCTTCAGCTGGAAAGCAGGGAATATATTTCTCTCCCCTGCTCAAAAGAGACTGCATTTGCAGATAATATCACATATGAAGACACAGTATGAATTGTTCAGATGGAGCATTTTCCAAGTTGTTCTTATGACAAGAAGTTTCAACATTAAAATAGCTCCAAATGGATGCAAGATCTCTGAGGTCTCAAATGAAGCTGAAGCAAACACACAGATATAACATTGCAGTTCCTCTTCTTCAATATAATTTCATAACCAACTAAATAATCATTCCACATTGACAAAGTATTTCCACACTGACAAAGGCTCTGAACACATTAATTAAAGAGGAGTTTTGTATCTGAAGACAGCTAAGCTGTCTTTCACGAAAGTGCACATAATTTAATTTATTCCATCTGATTACTTAAAGCAGCAAGAGACATTATACACAGGCACAGAATAATTTTTAGTTCTTGTCCTTACTTTTCTCATCTCCATGGATCAACTAAAGAGTTTCTTCATAGCTTCCAATCTAAAATTCTTGAAGCAATGCACACACTGAGTATCGTACATTCCCCTTGAGACACTACCCCTGGGAAATCAAATAGCAGGCCCCAGGGGCAGAAGGGTGAAAGACAGATATAGAATATACCTTTTCTTAAAAAAACTCTCAAAAAGACTCTTTTTAGGCTATGACACAAGCCACTAGCTTATGAAATAGCTGTTTTCAAGAAATCAATGGGCTCAAGTTGGACTCAGAAACCAAAATTCCGATTACAAGAATTGTTGCCCAAAAGCAGCTCAGGAGGATCAACACCAAGGACTTCTTCCACACAGATGATCTCTGACCTGTATAAACCTCTTGAGTGCCAAGACTCAAGACAAATCCTTTTAAAAGAGAATTGCACTTCTAAGTTGGATAAAGAAAAAATAATTCCCATCTGTAAGTCAGTATGACTAAACCTGAAGTCTCACAGAAAGTCCCGTAAAAACTCACCCCAAATTCTCACCAACTCCCATAGCATTATATCAGACATTTTGGCACTGAAACTATTTCAAAATTCTAAAACCCCATCCACCTATTTCGGTAGTTCTCAAATATCATGGTATGAGGAGACAGCAGAAGATATTTTTCTAGAAAATTCTCTGTTACTGCGAAGGTCTGAAGGACTGGTGGTGACCCAGCCTCTTACACTTTTGAAGAATCCCAGCCTTTGTGCCACAATTTTAAGTTCCTTAGCACAGCCTCTCTAACCTAAAATCTAACAGATTTTCCCTCACTTTACTATAAATCCTCAAGAAAGCAGCAAAGCCCGTTTTGAACTAGTCAGAAGGTAGACCCTTGAGACCAGCCTAAAACTTGCATCAAAGAGAATTTTCAAGCAGCCTCAAAAGCACATGCAGAGAGTGGTTTATATTTTCTTCCCCAGAGATCTTTTAGCTTAAACAGGCAAGACTAAGGTCTGACTTTGATTTGGCCAAGGCCAGACAGACATTAAACACAACTTTCAAGAATTAATGCTTATGAAATTCATTATTAGAATGTATGGAATTCTCCAAGGCCTCAAGATATTCTCTAGTATGGTTCAGTTTCAAACCAGCTTCCATCCAGGCCCAAGTAAGTTTATTATGCAAACTTGATAACATGTTTGTAACAGGACTAATATAGTCTTGAGAGAACAATATTGCTAGTAAGTACACTTCAAAATCCTACACGTGAGCACAAAATGCTATCACATCCAGCCTGCGCTACACTCCTGTAGCCGTTAGACTGAAGTTTAAGTGAGGACAGAATTCATCCTTAGCCATGTACTTATTAAGTGACAGTTGTATCCCAGGATGGCTTGGGATGGAAGGGACCCTAAAGATCATCTTGTTCCAGCTGCCTGCCATGGCTGGGGAGAATCTCTTCCCTTGACCTGCTGGTCACACTTCTTTGGATGCAGCCCAGGACACGGTGGCTTTCTGAGCTGCAGGAACACAGCTGTGTCAAGCTTCTCACCCACCAACACCTCCATGTCCTTCTCCTCAGGGCTGCTCCGAGTCCATTCTCCACCCAGCTTGTAAACACGCTTGGGATTGCCCTAACCCAGGTGCAGCACCTTGCACTTGGTCTTATTGAACTTCGTGAGTTTTCCCAGGCCAACCTCTCCAGCCCCTCCAGGCTCCTCTGGATGCGATCCCTTCCCTCCAGCATGTCAACTGCACCACATAGCTTTTTCTTTCTTTTCTTAAAGCAGCTTCTTAAATGAAAATTTGAAGAACTAAGGATACAATGGGTCCAGAACAGTAAATCTGTGGACATGTCATCTATACTGTTAAGGGGAGACAAAGCCTGACCTCACTGTCACAAAAAAAACTTCCCAGTGAAGCAGATGGTTCCATCTCAGTGAAACTCAGCTGATTACAGGCTTGAATAAACCCTGTAATAACAGAGTTGTAGGACAAGCAGACGGTAGGCCAGGCAGAGACTACCTTGACCTTCACTAACCGGAATCCAATAGGCAATTATCCATCCTTTTCTGCTCATCTGATGCAATCACTTAGGGAGGAGATGGGACAAGCACTGATGAGATACCTCTTACAAAATTTGACCATTAAATGCCAGGAGAGCACCTACAGAAGGGGGAGGAAAATGACTCCAAATTGAAAGCTGAGACAATGTGTTAGAAATAGCATTATAGCACCAAAAAAAAGAAAGAAGAAAAGAAAAATCATAGCTCTAAAGCCTTCTACTAGCTCCAAGATAAGTGATATGCCTGACAGACAAATGAGAGTTGAAAAGATTGCCTGATGTGCAGCAGGCTGAGAAGAAAAAAAATCGAAACCACTGTTTAACAAAAGTCCAGCTGATTCCTAGGTGCTCCTGTGAAAGAAATCAGATCACTTCATCACCATATTTTCTCCCCTTCCCTTCCATGTGCCAGCTACAAGTTGCACTCAGAAAAAATACTTGGCATGAGAAGAGCTTTAAAAAAGCAGTAATTTAAATTCCATCTTAGGAGGCTATTTTTTTTGTGTTTCCCAATGTGAAATTCCATGTGTTAAAGTATAATGAACCGCAAGGCAACTAATGACCTTGGAAGGCATCCTTTCTTGGACTTGCCTTTGGCTCACACAGACACTGGTGAGCTGCACGGAGCTTCAGGAGGATGCACAGATAAAAACCTTCCTACCGTACCTCAGGTAAAGATAAGAGCACCACAAGGCCCCATCGATGCTTTCCCCACTTCCCCAGGAGAGGGGATCCAGGCAGTTGCTGCTGGAACAGTTCACTCTGGGTTTCCCCAGGGGTCCCAGTGCACAGCAGTAAGCATTCAGAGCTATTCATGTGTGTTTCCATACAGCCCTTTTCATATTCCTTGCTTTGTAAGGAACTGCTTGGAGCAACCCTTTACATCCACTAAGACAACAGAGACATCAGTTTTCAACTCTTGTTCTTATCCACATACCTTGAAAGACAGTGGGAAATTTGATTTGTATTACATATTTCTGTCTAAACCTGAAAAAATCTGTAGATTACATTTCACACAAGTACAACTAGGAATGCTGTTTCCATATTAATGTATAGTTTTACGTTGCCACAGCGCAAAGTCTGATGCTGGGGGAGCCGCTTTCTAACCAGTCAGAAGTAATACATGCAGTAACACTGCTTCTTCCAAGAGTTCAGTGTTTGTCCTAAGTTTCCCAGAGATTTTTCCAAGTAATTTCCTGTCAATAAGCCTGACATAAAAAAAAAACCCTGCCAAGCAATTATTCCAGCTTTTGGATGCCTAGCTTTAAGCATGTGGAAATGGATCCTTTCTGCACTTGAACCAGCTCTCAGAAGTGGGGAGCATTCCAGGATGTGCAGTCCCAGACACTTCTGATTTAAACACCAACTTCACTGCTGCTAATCTGCCGTCTCTGGCTCTTGCAAGCAGGCTACACTTGGCTTCCTCAATTAAGTATTTCAACTCCCAGCCATAGTGGAAATCCAGCCATTTTCTGTGGCATAGTAGCACAAGCAAAATTGGCAATTACACTAATGTCCTGTTTATCATACAAACACAACCCTTAAGATCTGCAGCTGAGAAAGGAACATTTTGTTTCCCATGTGGAGATAGCAAGCATATCATTAGACAATTTACTGCTATTGACAGACACGATATGTATTAATCTTCTGCTAAAAATACTAAAATACACACTGACAGAATAAAGGAGAAATCCTGCCAGCTCGTGAAATAGGTGCTTCATCCACATTATTTAGACAATAATTCAGATCACAGTTGGAGAGTGAACAGTAATTTGTGCATTTAAGCATAGATTTCCCTTGTCATTTTATTCAGCAAAATGTTTTGTTATTGGAACATTAACAGAGGGAAAGAAAGAAAAAAAGAGACAATTATTTAAATAAAATCAGAGTGTGTAAAATGGGATTGCTTAAATGCAACATATGTTGCCAGCTTTGTTCTGACGTATTTTGAGGTTTCTTCCTCAACAGTTCTTTAGTTAGAATGGCATTACCTCATTAAAAGGGTAAACTGGGGAGGTATGACTTTTTTCTAGGTATGTGAGCAGTGTAACTAAAACCTGCACACATTTTTTTTTAATGACATTTATAAGCTTTCCTATCCCATATATGGAAATTTCAAAGACGAAACCAAGCACACAGTAAAACACAATGTGATACTTAAGGTACTGGCAAAGGTTATCTTCGGTGTCTTCATAAGCACTCAGCATCCAGTGAGATCACACAAGGCTCTGCAGAAATACAGAAGCCAAAATTCAAAATATTTGCTTTCTATACAACTCGAAAGCCTAACTCTCTCTTGTTTTTCACCATAGGAAATGGCTTTTCAAGATGAAATCCTCACTCAAAAAGCAGGTAGATGGTGCAGATGAAGGCAGGTTTCAGACAGTCAGTTTGAGCTTACCCTTGGGTTAGACTGCTCAGGAGCCACCAGCTTGTGAAGAACAGGAACCCCCTTGATGTTGTACCCAAAAAAGTGTTCTATCCTTTACCATCTATATTGTATTGGTGTCTAATGTGAAGGAAGAAGAAAGGTTGTGTTAGAGGAGAAATAGTAGGTTATTCAAAATTACATAAGACAGTCACACATGGAAATAGCAAATATCTCATCCCTCCCCATGGAAAAACTGGTTGATTTTCCCCCTTATTTTAAAATGCTAACATTTAACTAACAGTTAACATAGCTATATCTTTCACAAATTTCTCTTTTGATGATATCAATACTACACATGACCTTCTCTAGAGTAAAAAAAAGAAAATCTACCTTGCAGTAAAAACCTTAAAAGTACAAATGAGTAAGTTATTGTTTCTCATTCCTTGGACAGAACTGAGAGGCCTTGCAGGCCAGTGATGAGAGACTTGAAATTTGACTTAAAATTCCTCTTTCTTTTTGGCTCTTCTGGTTCAAGTTACTTGCCCTATTTCACTCTGCTCCATTTTTTTTTTTTAAATTTATGCAGAAGTAGATTCATATGAACAGCTACCAGAAATCTTTTTGGATTCCTGCACACTCTTTATAACAAAACCACTACATCTACTGCCTAGACTTTTCATATAAGTGTTAACAGCATCAGGTGATGGCTGTATGAACAGTTCTGGGCCTACCTATCCATTCTCTGTAGGTTTGAATGAATGCTAAAATGAGGTTATAATCAGCACAGTAAGATTCAAGCCTTTCTACATTGCCCTCAGTTTGATACAGAGCCAAACAAACAANAAAAAAAAAAAAAACCAAGCAAAAATAAGCCGGAACTCAAATAAAAACTTGCAGAGGGTAGAGTCCTCACTTTTGTCATTTAAGGCTACACAACAGAAGACGCATAATTTTTCATAGTGGCAGAAACCACATGTGTGTTACTAGCACAGCTACATATTCCAGTGCTTAGGAAATGCATTGAAAACTTCATGCCGATGAAATGTTGACTAGTAAATATATATCTTTAGGCAATGCAGCCACCAGTAAGGAGAGCAGGACTCCCATCACAGCAGCTGCATGTGAATGTAATGGTACAGAGAACGGAGCAGAATTCACAAATCATATTGAATTGCTCCTCACATTTACAGCCCTGGGCACCAAGATGCAGCTGAACGCAATTGTGTTCTCATTAGCAAGTTGTTTGACTTTGGAGGACTTGAGAAGGCCTCGAATTCTAATGCACAAGGATAAGGAACAAGCATTAGCTTTAGAAAGTCATGCTGTGTGCCAGAAGTATGTATGCACTTACCTAAACCTTTAAGCATATATCTGAAAACAAATCAACATCAATCCAATTTACACTGAGTGATGAACCCTATCAATGTCAGCCAGATCAGCAAGAATCCTTTCAAGAACAAGGGAAGTCATATACTTCCTTAAGCACTATTTGCTCACAAGCATTGCAAATGCAAAATATCAAAGGTGGACAAAGAAAAAGCTTGGAGAAAAAAAAAATATGCAAGTAAATTCTGTCCATCAGTCTGGAGATATCAGATTATCTGGAATACAGAACAGTTGTGTTCTACATAGCAATCCTTAAAATCAACATGGAATGGACTCATACTTGGATATGGCTCGAAGTCATAGTTTCTAATAGCAGAGGCTAAATGAGACTGAGAAAGTTGCTTGCAATTAATACAGTTTTCTTCCATTAAAATCACAGTAGATTCAGACTCCTATGTAAACGTGCTAATTGGCACAGCACAGAGAACTGCAACCTCAAATATCATTGAATAAAACATACTCCACAATTTTGGTTTGCCTTTTTGCTTACTTCCAAATGCAGGTCTTACAAAGCAAGCTTTGGTCACCCCATTATGCAGTAATAGTCAAGGGGACAGGAACTCCCACTGATTAAATACTGCTGGAGAAACATGACCAGAATGGGGAAGGGGATTCAAAAGCAAGGTGGGGGGAAAGCAGAAGCAATTGCAATCGTAATAGCAACAGGCTGGTGTTTTGGAATAGCCTCAGTGGCACAGCTGAATTACCTAGGGCACCAAGACTAAGGACAGCTTAGGGTACTGCCCACAGAATGTGGGAGCTTCCACAGCCAAAGGGGATGCTCATCCTGGTTACAGTGTGCTGGGGAGGCAATGGGAAAAGGGATGCTGCCTACTCATCTGTAGCACTGAGAATGAACACAAGGACACAATGCCTTTCTCATTCAGCTGCTTGACTCTGGTAGTTAAGATCAGTTCCACATCAGTACCCCACATAACCAAATTCTCCTATTTCAGCCTGATCTAGCAGCCTAACACTCAGAAAACTGTTGGTGGAATATCTTCTTGAGGGTGGCTTTAGGATCACCATGGAGCTCTCCCCCGAATCCATGGCATTCAATGTATTAGAAGATAACGTAGGATATATTCACACATTTTCAAAGGAGTAAAAATCTTTCACACCATCAACCCATAATTACCTCTTTTAACTGTAATTGTGTAATATTTATATAGGAAGATTTATGTCCTTGATTAATAGGAAGATATTGTAGGACACACTAGGAATTGGTTATTTTAAAGAAACATGAAGGCAAAACTACACCTTTAGGACCTGCCTTTATCAGTCTTTTGCAGCAGTTTTACATGGCAGTGCACCTCCAATATTTGATATCAAAATCCAGGAATTCCACCTATTATATGCCATACTAGAAATATAGTCCATTAGAAGCACAAGAGCAATGGTTTGATCTTGCTTGAGGTGAAGTAACTCCACAAGTGAAGTTCTAGAGAACTGACAAATGAAATAACCCTAAGAGCATCTGTATTTTTGAGTTACTATTAGTCCCAGTGAAGTGAGGCACTGGCACAACAGCCAATCACACAGTAAACACCGTTCAGAGACAGCCTCAAATGCATTTTCCCTGAGTGAACACACGGCTCTGCCCCAGTCAAACAGGATGAACAAAACAAAGGGAATACAACACACCTGTAACACAGCCCAGTGCACAGAGTTCCCTGTGGAGGCAAGCCCAGCTGGAGGGGATAACTCTGAACACTCTCCCAAAATATACGGATCACCACATATGCCAGGAGAGCACTTGTTTTACCAGGTGGTGCTGTTCCAAGTGAATGCACAACCCCGGCCATTGTCTCCAGCTGTGAACATCTCCATGACTAACAGCAGAAGCAGAGCCCATCATAGGGCACACTGTCAGAAAACCTGTCAGACTTCAGGCCAGCTTTTGACCACTGATGTCACTGTTCAGTGGCACTGCACAGTGGCTGCTGTTTAAAAATTATGCTGGAGAGAAGATATGTACTGACGCACCTGAACTAAACATGAGGAAAGCAGAGCACTTCTAACTTTATCTCCAGTTCAAAAGCTGTCTGAATTGGGCATGGAACAGTTTCCTTTTCACAATAGTTACAGCTGGCCCCAAGTCAATTGAGCTCTACAGGATTTCTATTAAAGAGATGATAATTGAGCTCATTTGACATTTGGAGCAAACTCTTGTCAGAGCTCAGGCACCATGCAAACTTTCCCCTCTTCCCCAGCCAAGGTCTTCATTGCTTCTGTTCTCAAGTTTAGACTCTCTCCCCTCAGTATCTGCTCCAGTGAGTGTCCCATTAAACAATCTTGGAGGTTAAAAGGGCATTGTACTTCTCAGATCTCAAGATGTGTCCCAATTGCACAGTGCTACTCATGATGGTTAAAAGCATGGCCTTAAAGCCCAGGTTTGTGCAACAGTAAGGACAGCCAAGGAACAGAAGACCTGAAATCCTGAGTGCATTTAGGGCCTGCCTAATCTAATATTCCAAGAATGGTCAGGACCAGGCACTTCATATGATGTGCTTCACAAACATAACTCTAACATGGGTTGCATCTGTCAAATAATATGACGTTAGAAAATTATACTCTAGACTGAGAAGTCTGTACTTAATTAATTACCAATAGCAATTACTTAGCAAGAATGGAATTCTTTTCCCTCTAGCATATGGTTTTAGATAAGACAATTACTACTTGCACAATCATTGGAAAAGTAGACTTCATTATCTGGAGCATAGAATTGGAGGGCTTACTTTAATGTAAGCCATATGCTGAGCTGCAGAGTCATCACATGGATACTGTGTTTGGGAAATTCTTGTCACAGTTACCCTACATTTACCCTTAAGTGAGGGTAAACTATTTAACTTCACATTTATGTTGGATTTTTTTGTCTCCCATTTTCTAAGCACACTTAAAAATTTCTAACATTTAGGTACATGCCTTACTCGAAACAAACTCCAGATCCTTCCAAAACAAAACAGTACTTAAAAGAAAATTAAAAAGCACTTCCATTTACCACAGAATACTTAAGTTCAATTGCAGCATCTGTTTTTTAAACTGAGTTCCTGATTTGTAACTGAGTTTGCCAGCTGGGCTAAATCAAGTCACAGGAGTCAGCTACCCCCGTGTTTTCAGAGTGACCCTGCATGTCAAAAACTAAGAGTGTGTGTAAGTTAAAAGGACAAATTATTCACAGTAACAAATGCCACATGGTGTAAGCATTTCATTTCCAGATTTACAGCCAGATAGAGTCCGCAGGCCACCACAGGGAGGAAGCTGCAAGGCACCAAGAGCCCCACAGGGAACTCAAATTGCCAAGGGAATGCCAGGGATCATATGCTACAGCAGCAGCCTTTGAGAGGAGTTCAGCTGTGCTCTGACACCCTCAGCTTCAGATACTGTTGAAACTTCCCTCAGGTAGCATCGACAGACTGGAGTTTCCTGGTGTCCTCCCTACTGTGCTCTTCAGTCCCCTGCATGCAGCTCCATTCACCATATGGATCTCACACAGAGGTTAGTGAGTTCTTTATTTCAAACACTGGAGGAAAACTCAGAGTCCTTCTATGCTTAAGCAAACAGTTGCAAGGCTGGAAGGCATGAATGTGTCCATTTCCCCACAAAAAAGGGATGACAACTCAGGATTTCTCAAATTATTTTCAGGACAGGGACAATTGATTTAACTTAGTGGCAAGCACCATTGGCAAAATAACTCCTAAAAATCCAATTATGGAAGCCTTGACTAAGACATTTATGTAACTTTCTTGTAAACTAAGCCTCTCCCTCCTTTAACCATTGGGCCCAGGCTGCAATCTGTTGCCTGTCCTATTGAGATCAGAGAGATGACTTTGAGTCAGGTGTGCTGTCAGGAGCAGGATGCCTCTGTCACTGCCAAGCAAAGCTCCTCTCCAGAGTGTCGCTGCAAAGCACAGCACGCAGCCTGGAGATTCCCAAATGAGCCCTGAGGGACACAGCCAGAGAACTGGACCCCCCTGAGCTCATGTCAGGCTCTCTAGGCAGAGCTACTGACTTCAGTTTGGGCAGTAACTTGTTCAGAATCAGCTGTAGATCTCTGGCACTCCTCTGTGCCACATCTGCTCAGGCAGCTGGATGAGATGGCCACTCTTAAGTCCCTTCCAACGGAAATTATCTACTCTATATCCATCAGCCTTTGCTGACGTTGTACTCAAACCCTGCAGGACCTTACTCAACTTCTCTGGATGAGCTTTAAAATCAAGGTGTTTGGAAAAGAAAGAGTAATTCTGTTGCACTTGCACCTTTGACAAAAGAACATTTTGTTTTCAAGCTAACCCAAAGTAAACTGACAGGTGAGTAAAACTGTGACATTGTACAGATCTTGACGGCCACATCCATTTAGACCACCTGACAGTTCTATGAAGTAATTAGTTTGATTTGCATAATACCTGCTCTGCAATAAATTCTTGGACCTTTACCAGCTCATTGGCTTTCTTCTGTCCCTCAAACACTGCAGCCTTGGTGAATTCACTCCTTGAGACTTATTCTGTTAGAGAGAAGAGAAGAGAAGAGAAGAGAAGAGAAGAGAAGAGAAGAGAAGAGAAGAGAAGAGAAGAGAAGAGAAGAGAAGAGAAGAGAAGAGAAGAGAAGAGAAGAGAAGAGAAGAGAAGAGAGAACAGGGATGGCTTGTCTCTACTCAGGGGTGTCTGAAGTATCATGTTTGGCTTACTTACCATATTTTCCTATTCAAAAATGAACTGGAATTCCATAGGGAACATAGCACATAGCACTCTTGCGTCAGGCTTTTGGAGCACCTTATTCCACACATATGCTGTTAAAGAGTTCTTTTGAAGGCTCTGCTCACCTGTAGGTGGCCAAAGGATTTAGCCTAAAACACACATTATAACATGCCCAGATCTAATCCAGAAAAGTACTGAGTAGCAGCACATTGAGGACAGAAAACAGGATGCTTTCACCATAGCCTTTCAGCAAATGGACTGAACCCCTGCACTTCAGCCAAACATGCACGAACATATTAGTGTTTCTAAATGGACACCATTGAGTTAGCTGGCATTATCTGGCACAGTTGCCAAAAACCACTCCTGTTAGCTGTCCTTTGACATGGTGAACTCCAGATCTATTCTGGTGCGGAGGGCAATATGCTTTCCTCAGTTTAGCAGGTAGGAAGCAACAGCATCAACTTTCCAAACAATGTTCAAAGTGGAAATTTAACAGTCAACATGCTTCTGCTTCCTCAGGCTGTATCTCTAGACTTTGAAGTGGTGATTACTTTTGCAAAACCTCATTTTATAGGCTTGCCAACAGATCTCCACATAGATTGCAAATTAACTAGCACAGAAAGCTGCTACTGGGGTCCTCATTAGCACACAGTCATTTCCAGTGCTTCTCTCCAGCTTCCTAGATCATTACTTGAGCTCTGAACTAAATCCAGCATCATAATTAAACTACCTCTTTTAACTTGAGACCCTATAAAATTGCGGTCTAGTTTATTCAGCAATCTGTTTGTGCCTTGTGTTCTGACTGAAGCACAGGTTTGTTTTTCCTGAGACTTTGTTATTTGAATTTTATTTTTACAACCCAAACAAAGCCATGCAAAGTGTTTGATTTAATTTTTCCTGGACTGAGCTTAGCTTAAACCATTCTTTGATTTTCAATGTCAAATATGGCAAGACTATCCTTCAGGATATGCAGACCCAATCTGACAGATATTTACTAGAGGAAGAGAGAAAAAGATAACGTGCAAACACCAAATTCAGCATCTTTTTCTATGTAGCGAATCTGAATCTAGATCTCCCATTTTCTAGTAAGGGAGCACTCAAGGTTTTGACTCTTTAATCTGTCTGGAAGCAAACCTCAAATTACGTCACTGGGATGAAAGAGAAAAACAAAAAAGAACAAGTATTTTATCAAACCCACATTTTCAGCAGCTGAACTGGAGCTTGCCATCCACCCACAGTGCCACAAACTGCTCTAATGCTCTCAAGTTCTGATCAGCACAACCCAAAAGAGAGTTCAAATACCTGCCAGAACAAGGCATTGCTGAGTCTGGGGTTGCAGTTCCAAAAGTCCCACACATGCTTGTAGGTGCCTTTAGATTTCACATGAAGTACTCACTCTTGACAACCCACAATGTAGCAACTTTGACCATTTCCTCTCAAAGTTATTTAGGCTGCTGCTGTAGAAAATTGCGTTCAGCTGTACAGAACCAAAAAAAAAAAAAAAATAACCCCTCCAAAACCCAAACCAAAGAAAAAGCTGGGCTTTGATTGATATTGAAATGATGCTTCCAGTCAGTCACTGAAAGTCTCTAACATTTGAATTTAGCTCATAGCAGGGCACTAGGTGTAAACCAAAATGTTGAGTAGTTAAAAGGTCAAAAGAGGAGCTTTTTAGAAAAACAAGTCTGGCCACATGCAGAGAAACGGTTTTGGACACTTCTGCTGCAGCAAACAAAGGTTTGGCTTCCGCATCGACTCATTATTGTCACTTCCCATACTGTATGTAGCAGATGGAAATTGAGCCAGGCATTAAAATGCTACCTAAGTTAGGATTTTATGCTTTCATGCAGTGTCTCAATTAATCAAAGTTTTGCTACAAAATTCGAGCGGCAATGCTCAAAGCCAAGTCAAGTCATAAAATACAAGCTGATTAATTTCCCTCTAATTTGTATGATAATTAAAATTCCAACTTTTAATTCTGTTAATTGTCCTCCCACAAGGAGGTTGATTGGGCTTTGCTAATACATGCTGTGAAAATGCACTTCCCACAGGTCTGTCTTTGTTTCCTTTAAAATGCAATGCTTTTACATAATTATCCCTTAACTTCCATAGATAAACATAAGCTTATCTCTGGCCTCTTTTGACACAAGTCCCTGTGTAACTTAAGCTGTGTCCATAAATCAAATGCTCTAAGTCATCAGGTGTTTCATCAAAATACTGTGCCAGTGTGTGGTTCTCTGTGACTTTTAATGAGCAATTAAACTTGCAAAAGCCAGAGAGGGAAAAAATCTAGAGAAAAAAAAAATACACACATATTCTCTCCTGGAAGTCAAACATCTCTGAATTGGAAGTAGACAAAATATGTAATACAGCAGACATCTCCTTCTGCTTTCGTCTCACCTTCTGCTTTCCACAATCCCAACAAACTGCATATAGGAGCAGTCAGAGGAGCGCTGAGCAGAGCCGGCACCTGCACACAATCCCAATGCTCACTGGAGAAGAAAGTTTAAGTGGTAAAGCAGCAGCCAACCTACAGCTTGTGCATCTCTGGGTGGCTATAAAATAAACTTATCCTTTAGCTGATATACCTGAATGGAAAGTCTGAACAGCTCCTTCCTTGGGGTACAACAGTTATTTGGGGTACACAGATAACACCTGGCATGCTGTGTCCCATGAATGAATGCATTATTGCCATTGCAAAGAAGTAACAAAAAAGTCCTCTGTGTGTACTTTGACTCTGGACACATTCAAAACTTTTGCATAAACAAGGATTGAGATGAGGCTGGTAAATCCATTGCCATTTGCACTCATTCTTGCCTGGTTATCTGTGTCCATGCAGACTCTTTTTGTCCCTCAGAGTAAGAGTGACCATGTGCCTTCTGCCCTTTCAAGTGCCTTGAATTTCCTTTCTTTATGCTTCCCTGGCTTATACCTTTTAGTTTATAAATGGGCATCACATCATAAGGACACCACATCAAAAAACCTCCCAAAGCTGCCTGGATTTTCACTGCCAGGATAGATGATTACACTTCTGTTCACAATGGGGGCACTGCCATGTTCCCACCATTTAACCACTTTGTAAAGCCCCCAGGTTACAACTGTTAAATTCCAAACAGCACCAGCAGTGAAGTTGGGGCTCAGGTGATGGATGACAGACATGGAAAAGCAGAGTCTAAGCCTTCATTCCCCTCATGAGCAGCAGGTGGCCCAGAGCTCTCCCCTTTTTTCTTAAACCTCATCAGTACCACACCATCATCCTGTGTGAGAAAACTAAACATCTTTCAGGCCTGAACCCCTTATCTGGGACTTTTTCCTTCTTCCAGAGCTATTCCTTTGACAATGCAAAAGCTATTAAATCTTATTTTCCATAGAGAATTACACTTTCTACATGCTAATCTACCCTCTATTTAACACACCGTGGATCCCCAATATCAAGCCAATGCCAAAATGTAAAAGTGGGCAAGGAAGCTCTGGCATACATCACCCTCTGACTCAAACCAAGACAGGAACGTGCTGAGTGTGTTACACTAATCGTATAGCCCAAACCTTGGCAGATAAGACAAGAAAATCAATTGTAATTTCTTCAGCTGTTTTCTCATATATTCTCAACTTGTTAGCAGACATTTCTTTTAAGAGAGCGGTCAATGAATATTTAATGCTGGAACGCACTGCCAATTTTATCTGCCAGCTAATAAAAAAGCTGCTTGGTCATGGGTGTAAGAGAAGAGGTCTATTTTAGCCTCTGTGGCTGGCTGGCTGTAATAAGAAGGATGACAATTTTAAATTGGGAGATTAATGGGTAATTTGGAATCACTGTCATTCTGACACAGCCAGTGACCTTTTCAAATTGACAGATAGCTCCATTTCACCCCAACCAGCTACAACAAGAGATTGTTTTAAACAATTGGACCTAAATGCCAGGCTTAAAGGAGGCCAGGCATAGGAATGTGGCAGGGCAGCTTATAAGTAAAATAGGCCTCCCACAGATTAATGGAATAGTTAGGAGGGCCATCCATCCAGCAGCTCCAATTCTCAGTTTTTAGCTACTACTGCATTAGCAAGGTAAAAGGCACTGGTGTCAGAAAGAAGAATGCTCAGTATTATCTGTTCTAGCAAGAAAAACAGTGCAGCTGAAACACTGAACTTTCTAGGGTCTGTCCAAAATTATATTGTGAAAACATATGAAATAGGTGAAAGAAAACTTCTACAGACGTCTGTACACATCCTGTGATATTGGGCAGTATTGCTTCAGCAGTAATACACAGAGCCATAAATCACTTATGAGAAAAATAAAATAAAAAAACCCAGAAAAACTCATTTCCTGCTAAAGCCAAGATTTGCTCAAGAGTCCTGAAATAATGTACTTTAAAAGTAAGTTATTGCTAACCAAAGAAAAACTATTTTATGCAAAGCTGTGAGAGCTATCTCTTTGTATGTTCTCTCCAGGAATCTTTCACAGTTTGATTCACAGTGCTCAAGTCCAGTCTCGTGACATGACTTTGGAAGGAAAATCACATTTATAAATAAGGAAGTGAGCTGTCTCTCGACAAACCTGACATGCCATTGTGCAGTTAAATACACAATATAATAAGAAATTGATTCAAAGTGCTACTCTCTCTTAAATTTAGAATTCTATTTGAAAAACTGATCCTGTACATATGGCTTTGTTTTTCCTTGCAGAAGTTTGCAAGATGTGGATTAACATTTCTTTTCAGTGACAGATCAGGTGTCACACACTGCCATTTACTCATTTGTTTAGGAAGGTGAATGGGGTAGCACTTCAGGCCAGCAGCCCACCTTCCCAGTGATTGGTGCTGGGAGATCTACATTCCCAAATGTCTCCAGTCTCTTACCTTTATTGTCACAAATAGTTTCTGAGCAGTTATTTTAAAACACTGACAACTACCGGGCCATTTTCTAAATGCAGAATATGTCACCATGCACTGCTCATGGGGGAAACTGAAAGACTATATTGGAAACAAGATGGGGATGTTGCAAAGAAATATGCTCAGTTTCCAGGAGATGAAAAAGCGTGTGTGAGGCAGATGGATGTCACCAGCCATACTAATGAAAGGTCCCCTGTTAACTCCAGCATCAGCAGCGGTCATCATCAATTACAGCTGATTTCAGCTCCTGACCCCAAACCAGGACCCAAGGCCCAAATGCAGTACAAGATACAACTCAGGATGCCATGCAGGTGACACTGTGCACCACAATAATCCTTGTTCAGTAGCATGGCTAAGCTGAGATCTTGAAAGTAGGAGCATATTTTAGATTCTCTGGGAATTAAGCAAGACACAGTTCTTGAGAAATTCTGCTTGCTACTGCTGGCCACTGAGAGTGACAGACACTGTAACACACTCTAAGTGTTCAAATAGAACAGACTATTCCATTTGGAAGGGACCAACAATGATCACATCTTGTCAAACTGCCTGATCGCTTCAGGACTGACAAAAGTTGAAACTTGTTATTAAAGGCACTGTGCAAATGCCTCCTAAACACCTAGCTCAAGTGTAATATTTATCACATTTAGCAAAGAGAACAAGTGATGCACAAGAAATCCTGCAATTAAACATGCTAAATCCACTTCCATTATCCATTAATTGTGAGCACACTGAGAAATACCAGCTAGCAGATCGGAATTCTTGTAGGGTTTCTGAATTATCACTGTATTTTCAAATTTCAGCATGCTTTCTGGAAATAGGAAATGTTTCATAGACAAATAGGGGAATATGGGCTAAATTCATCACCACATTGCGATAAATGAGTTACACATTCAATGTGCACTAAATCTTGTATGCTAGGGATGAGTAAGTGCAGTGATTGTTACAGATAAGAGAAACTGGAAGATTCCAAATGTTTAAAGAAGTGGCAAGCTCTGTAGTACACAGAGGAGCAATCAGAAAGTTACACTGGAATTGAATCATGCCAGGTATCAGAACAGAACAAAATAACCCACCAAGGAACTACCCCAGAAAGCATTCTGAGCCGAAGAATTTGGCGTTGCTACTGTCAGAACTAAAGAGAAACCACTGTTTTCTGTCAGAACCCATCTTGCCTGCACACCTGCAAACAGAACTGACACAACAGCTGAAGCAGAGCAACCAAGTTGATAATTTCAATACATGTCTTTAAATGACACTTCTTAGCAAATGCAAGACAGATAAATCTGAAATTGGAAACAGCTGAAACTCATGATTTTCTTTTTACCCCTGTGAGGAGCCATTTTAGATCTGCGCTGTCTCAACACTGGTTGTCAGAGGCATGTTGGGGGGAAGGGTTTTACATGGGCCACTTGCAGAGGCTGCTAGAACATGGGGGGATGCCCTGTCTCTGGGGTGATTTCGCCTGCCAACACCTCACAGAGGCCACTGTGAACCCCCAGAAACGCTCCTCTATCAGAGGGCCCGAGGTTTCCACCAACGAAGCCCAGAGAAGGTTGGACTGCACCAATGGCCTTCTGGCAGTAGGTGCACTTGGGGAGCGGCCAGGCGGTACAAAAACAAACTGCGGCACAAACCTGGGGATCGCCCGCCGGCGGACCTTGGGGCGCGCGGGGTCTTTTAGTTTTCTTTTTGTGCCCTGGCTCCAGCCTGCCTCTTGCTCCTTGCCCTCGCTCGCCCTCGTGTCCGCCCCTGTCGCCGAGCGCTTGGCGCGACGCTGGCTGCCCCAGGCTGGCTCCTGCCCGTCCCTGCTCCGCCGCCGGCCCTCCCCAGCTGTACCCAAGCTGCCTGCCTGTGATCCAGGCTCGCCGCCGCTGCCCTCCGCGACGCTCTCCAGGGTCCTGCAGCTCCTGCCCATCGCCCCTGACCCAGTGCCCGGCCGTTGTCCGTCGCCGCGGCAGCCGCGCCTCAGGCCAAGTGTGCAGGCTCCCCACAGAGGCCGCGTGCGCACCACGCCCTGTGCCGCAGGGACATGGGCAGCGCCCCATTGTGCTGGGGGTAGCGCTCCCTTTGTCTCTCTCTGTCTCCTGTCTCTCTCCCCCCTTCCTTTTCCATTTTCTCTCCTTCTTTTCTGTCTTTTCCAGCCCTTTTTAGTGGGGCAGTTCAGTTACTTCTTTCCTTTGTTTTTCGTTACTAATAAATGGTTCCTGATACAAAGTCTGTCTTCACTTCGTTCCTGATCATCCAATTTTAAAAGAACTCGCAGTTTCCCACAGTGGAACGCGACAACCTCACAACTAAAAGCAGGAAATTATCTTCAAATTTATACTGCAAAACCGAAGAGGTGCATTTGTGACATTCCACTGCTTTGCCACTAAAAGCATTTATTCAAAGTCATACAACTAGAAAATACGCCACTATGGCCAAATTGCTTCTTTTGGAAATAAAATGGTTTGAAGATAGCTGGCTGCTAGTAGGTTACAGAATTACTACTTTGATTTTATATTAGCAAGACTAGAAATCCTGCTCTTTGCTGTTTCTGTAACACATTAGAGCATTTGTGCAGTTTAAACTGAACGAATCTGACACCCCATTTACATCAAAACTGCATGAGAGCTCTGTGGCATAAAATGACCTCAGTTTGTGATGATTCTTTCATTTGATGGCCTCTGAAAATAATCCTGTCTCAAGTAGGCTGGATTACTCTGGAAGTTTCATTTTCTCTTGTTATCTAAATACCAAAACAGATTTTGAAAAGAAAAAACTGAAATGAATCCTCCAGACCAAATAGATTCCACTATATTTACAGAAGAAAAATGAAAAAGTAAAAAAGAACAGACAAAAAATCTTCAAATCTGCACAAACAGAAGAAACCAAAGCAACCAAAGAAAACCACCCCACACTAGAGAGAGCTGGTGATGTTGCCTGGGATCTACCAGGCTCCATCACTACCCAAGGGCTACAGCAAAGGGCCACAGCTTAATGACCAAGAACAATTATACATTTTGCAAAACCACTGTCTAGGATTTGAAATTGAGCATCCAAAATTTGAGGAAGCTTGAATATTTTGGCTCTTGTCCAATCCTGTCTGTAAACAGGTAAGAGGAAAACCAGCACATAATAAAATTAGTCCCCGCCAAATTTAACGACGCCTATGAAAACAGCACTACATAAACTCATCTAACAGTAGGTTTATTCTGTACTACATCTCCTCAAATGAGACACTCAAACCTGGCTGTTTGATGTGACAATTTTACATCTAGGGGCTGTGTTAGCATGCAACATCTCCTCTCCAGAAATCCACAGCTAAAAGACATCATCTTTTCTTTTCCAGTACTTGATATAAAGAAAATCAGAGGTGAAATGTATCATGCTGCTAATCAAGCAGTTGCTTCAATATCTTTGACACACCTTTGCTGTATGAATACAATTCCTCAGACAGGAAAATCTGCTTTAATACCATATTAAAGTAATGGAGTTAGATGTAAAATTAACTCCACTGAAAAAGCACCAAGGAAATTCTGCATTTATAGGAAAGTGCAGCAGCATTTTGAAAAATATAAAACAACAAAAGGAAAAATTAATTTCTGGCTTTTTGGTAGCTTTTGAAAGCAGAGAACAATGAGATTAGTTTCAGATCTCCCTTTTCATACAACATTACTAGCATTTTAACTGAACCCAATCAGTTACCATTCCAAGGGAAGGCAATCCAGGCTTTACTCATCTTTAATGGGAGTTCAGTAGTGAAGCATAGCAAAACAGCTTCAGGGGTAGAAAAGCAAGTTGCTAAGTCTTAAAAGCATAATAAAATTTTTACTAGAGAATTTTTAAAAAATTATACTATTTTACTTGCAAGAAAAGAACAAAAGAAACCCGAAAATATTAAAGGTGTTTCAAAACATTTTTTTCCTTTTGATATTTAAGGATATTTTTATTGCCATGCTGAATATAAATTCTCTAGACACATCTAACTGGATGTTCAGTTATATATTAATCAAAGGCAAAATTCCTTAACTAGAAGTCACAAAGAGAAAGGTTTTCAGTACCTCTGTGTATTTTAGCATCATATCCCCAAACTAGCCTTTTTCCTACATGACAAAATCACTGTCTGTTTAAGGATTAAAGATAAGCACCAAATTAATGACAAGGGATTAATGCTTCAGACATTACAATATTTGGTCTAAACTTTGGCACTCAGATGCACCAAGCGAGGACAAAGTTCTGGAAAGGAATTGAGAAAGCTCACTCTCACTTTGAAAGGTGAATTTTGCAGTAATAAACTGCCATAAAACTTTGACGAGGTTCCCTGGCCAGTTTCCAGAGAGAAGCTAAGGTAATATCCTTAGTAGAACAGTGTAGTAAAATGGAGAAGTCCAAGGAAAAGGAGTTCTTTTACAATGCTACTACCCCATCTGTAATCTTAAATATTAGCAAGGCTAATTCACCTTTTTCTTGCTGAAAGCCCAGGTCTGACACTCAGCCCATCACCAAGGATTTACGTTCACAAGTGTCTCAGTGACAGTACTTTTCTTCTTGTATAGAAACTTCTCATACAGCTCCTGAATAAACCCAGAGCACAGCAGCTCAAACCTACAGAATTCCTCTAATCCCAGTGCACTGCCCCTGGGCTTGGAGCACTCCTCTAAAGGCTCTTCTTCCCTGAGAGAGAAGGAACATGTCCTGCTTGGGACAGACTGCGTTATTGGGAAGGCAAGAATGGGAATCCAGCTAAATTCATACCCTCTTCCCCATATCATCACAGGCTTCCTGTAACAACTCTGCTTTATCATCAGAAACTTCCAGAGATGACAAGAAATTAGAATTTGACAAGAATTATTCATTAAGAACAAGCAACACTTTCCTGTCCCTCTCTAAATGAGCTATGATTCCATGTGGAATCCAGAAAAACAGGCAAATCCCTCAGCATTTTCAACCCCAATCCCCAAGGGCTCAGCCAACTGCTCCAGGGTTACCTCCCAGCCTGGCTAAGCCGCTTTGTGTTCCAGTGGCTTGAGTAGCAACTTGAATCAAGCCAGAAGCACATTAGATCTTAATTCCAGCTGGCATCCTGCAAGACTTTGATAAGTCATTTGACCTCTTCATGCCTCACAACACGGCTTGAAAGATCCATGGGAAGCCACCGTTTCCACGTAAATCAGATGCCTCACAAACAGTTTTTCCAGGGTAGGTATGTGCGCCCATTAGGGCTCATTCAATTCCCTAGGAGATTATACTGCTGGGAATGCGCTGTGGACACTCTAAAACCAAGGTACAGGATTTCACATTTTGCTACAGTCATTTAAAAAAAAAATCCCTGATTGCACAGATTTATTAGTTCCAATTCAATGAATTATGATCACATAATTTTTGTGCAGTAGCTATAACACATGCAAAACAAGCTCCAAGTTTTCAATCAAAACTATGTCCATGCCATCACACAATACAATTTCTGTGAAAGTGAACAGGTTATACTCTCAAAATCCACCTTATTTTGGTGGTATCATATTTTGTTCATGAGACAGGAATTTTGGTAGTCCCAGAAGACTTCAGTCTCTCTTTATTCTCCAGTGGAACTCCTCCTAAGGCAATTCCAGAAATGTTCATCTTCTTGACCATTAGGGAGAATGCATCTAGAAAACAGGGCCAGAAAGATGTAAAAATTATATTAAGGGGAATAAATTGCAAGCATTATAACTTTTATTGCATATAGAAATTCTTAAGCTACATGGAAAATGAATAGACAGAGAAATAAGGCAGTCTACTGGGAATCATGGATGAAGCTAGTAAAGACCAAATCAAATTGGGCTCAATATCTGTGTGCCCTTTTGCAATGGATAATAATCGTTTTGGTGGTATGTGGGAACCCACATTAAACATTTCCTGCTGAAAGGCTTCCCACAATTCATAGAAAGGAGACAGGAAGTTTTATGATCTTTACTGGAAGAGAGTTTGCAGCAGAAAACTTCAGGATGGGTATATTCCCCATTTAGCTGGAACATGCACCAAATCAGACCTCTAAAAATGTAACCAAGGATCAGCTCAGAAACTTGAATATATGAAGGAAAAAAACCCATTAAACAAACAAACCAACCACCAAAAAACAAGACAGCAAACAGTCATCAATCCAAAGATCCCAAAAGTTGAGCACCTGAATGGCTTTATGGTTTGGCCTTTACATTGCTGACTGCCTACAGCAAACTGCTGATCTCCTTCACTGCCTGCACCAGAGGCACCTGACTGTGCTGCAGTGTGAGATCATTGTGAAAGCTAAGTTTATTAATCAAAAGCTGTTATTTGACCAACCAGGTAGCTCTTCACAGCACAGGTTACTCTGCTTTAGCAATACTATTTGTAAAATGAAGATGGTTATGCTTAATCAAATATATAAATGCATTTAAAGTACGTAGTTGCCTTGTAATAGTCACCTTTTACTCTAACCTGGGTAGACTTAAGAGCACCAAACAATTAACAAATTCCATTTTAAAACCTTAACTATAAACTGAACAAAACAGAATGCATCAACTTCCAATAAAATATACCTCCAAGTTTCTACTGTCAGGTCTAGTTGCAGCAGGTATTATCATGCTCATTAGAAAAGAAGCAAATCAGACAGAAATCACAGTCACTCTAGTTATTTTTAAAGTATTTTTTATTTTTACCACAGGACTCCCAGCTTATTGGAGGAGGTCAGGAATTAAAAAAACCCTCACTTTCTCCTCCCTGCCTTAGTTTGAATCATCAGCTGAAGAATTTGGGCTGAATTTATTATACTCTGCCCACTAGAGAATTCTCTCCTCTGACTCACGAGAGATGCCTGCACTCATTCCACTCTTCTAGCAAACATAAGTCTAAAAATAGACTAAAACACACTGAGACTTTTGCCCCAGGAGCCTCATGCCACACTAATGAAATCAATGGGTAATTCACCACTAACTTCAAACAAATGTAAGATCAAGCACAAAATTATCTTCTAAGATTTCATACTTATTTAGAGCCTTGCAGAAGATCTGAAATTGTTTTAAAACCTTTAATAAATTAAGCTTTACATAATTCTTGTGAACTTGGGCATATCCCATCTGAGCAATAAGCAAGTTGAAGGATTTTAAAAGTGATTTTCAAAAGCAGCTGCTAAATCTGAACCTGATTGTGCACAAGACCTTTGAACAACATGAACCTCATTTTTAGCAGTACTACAAGACAACTGGGACAAAGGGGTTTCCAAAAGATCAGGCCCAAATTTTCGAAACTGTGGCCTCTGTAGCTTCATGCCAACCCAGAAGAAAAATCAATAGTCACACTTGGAAATGCAATTGTTTTCAACTTCACCAAATCATGCCCAAAAATGTTTATGGCAGATGTCAGTCAGGGCAGTTACTGTACGCTCTCTACAGTTCATTTTTCCTTCTGCTACAATGGAATTCTTTCTTGTTACTTTGCATTGTAGCACAGCCAGGACTGCTTGGTTTTATGGGGTTTTTCCTCCCCTAAGGTACGCTTCTCTGTTCTTGAACCAACTTTCATGGCACTGTAATGGTTTGGGGTCTTTCTGTACATTCTCATGCTAACAAGGTTCAGTTCATTGTCTCATGAAACAGCATTTGACGCCCACTTCCATAAGCCCAGACAAGAACATTCAGCAGCAGATACTGTCCGTGATGTCCTATCTTACATCATACCTCTCACTAACTTTTCCCCCCTATAATCTAGTGGAATAGTCATGGGAAATTATAGACCCAAGATGATTGGTAAAGTAGACCATGATCCAATTCCTTTGATTAAGATAAAAGCTTTCCACCAAATCTCTACAGCATTTGCTTCCCTCAATCACTTGGACTAGACAAGAATTTAAGGTAGAAATCATAGCTGCAGTGCATGAAATGATTCCCCATCACACTGAGGCAATTGCCACAGAGAGATTTGCAAACAAGGTTCCAGAGTCTGAGGAAGATGTTGGAGACTGGGATATATGTTACAGGGCTAATACAAAAAAACAATTTGCAGGTATTTGCTGAGGGGCTGCTTGCTCCCAGTTTACTTTGATAGCTCAATGACAGGCTGCTCATTTTCAGAGCAGAGTTAAGAGACCTGCATGTTACTCATGCCCACGATGCCAATATCAGATTTGGTGTTTAAATTTTTATTCAACACTTTGCAATGCTTAGAACACTTAAGTAAAACCCTTCCAGAACACCTTCAGGAATAAAGCTGTATCTGTTGAGCCCTAAAAATACAAGGCATCTGGCTATAAAAAGAGCAAGGAGAGCCCCAAAAGACTTAGAACCATGACAGGGTGCTTGTGAAAAGAGACTGACATACTGGGCCCAGAGTGAGGTCATAGCAGCACATCTCTGCAGATCAGAGCTGCAGTTCAGAGGGGCCTTGGCAAACAGGAGAAATGGGCTGATAAGCATCACACACTTCAGCAAAGCCAAACGCAAAATGCTGACCTTCAGACATAACCCCATGTACTGCCACAGGTTAGGCATGGGCTGGTGAGGTACAGTAGTGCAGAAAAGGTCCTGGGAGACTTTTAGTTCTGTTCTCAACACTTATATACTTACAAATCCCAAAATACTTCCTCCATCATATTCTTTCTTTCTCTAATGAAGCAGCATCATGTTTAGCAGATGGTGAGTGGGTGGCCAGGTAATTGTGTGAAGCAAAGGTTTCAGAAGCAAACAAGATTTTGTTGGTGATAAATAATTATCACCTAATGTCAGCAAAATCCCATCGAAGTTTTTCTGTTTAATGAAAAACTGATGGGAGGGCCTAGCTTTTTGCTTGCTTTTAGGGATTTCTTATATACAGCTCCCAGTCAATGTTCCCAACAAGACAAGAAATATCCTGCCTCAGAAAAGTGAAGCAGGCTTTGCTGTTACTGAAACCATGTGCCCTGTTTGCACTGATAGCCCACTCTGGCAGCCTTTCTTTGCCATCTCGCAGTTAAAACAATACCAGAACAGGAGGTTTAACCTCGACTAACCAAAGCTCTTCCACTCTCAGACACAGAAGGCACCAAGGCACAAGCAGCCTGTGTGTAGGTTGAGTAGCTCAGGGTGCTCATTGGCAGCCTGCTCCCACCCCTGGCATCTCACTCCCTTCAGCAGACAGTCACAGACACTTCCTGGACTGACCTGCAACTTTCCCAAAACAAAGGCTTGGAACATCTTAAAGCTGCAGTCTCCAGATGGGCAAAACCAGGGTGTGTGGGGGAAACCAAAACAAACCAAAAAAACCCAAACTCATTCAACTCTTTTTTTCCCCTTTTCTTTTTTTTTTATCTTTNTCCTGTTACTATTTCAGGAGGAACTACACTGATCACCACACAAACCATAATTTCCAATAAGGAATAATGAACTACTGTTGGAACCAATAGGAGATCTAGGTGCACGTGCGTATTTGGCATCTTCCACCTGTTTTAAAGAGGGAAAAGAGAAGGCTGGAATTCTGGCCTGTGCAGTACAGTGCATGCTCTAGTGGCCAGAGCCTGAACAACTATTACCTGATAATTTGAAATAAAAAACATTACCATATTTGGATAAACAGAAAAAAATTCAGTGTTGCAATCTTAAATTATAACATGTGCATCATCTTAACATCTGAATGTGATTAAACAGAGCTAGAGTGCAAAGAGTTAACTTATTTCAGCTCAAGAAATAATCAGGTCCACTGCAGTTATATGACACAGAGATCATCTACTAGAAATAAACCTGCATAATTTAGCAGCTATATATTTTGAAGGCATCTCTTCCTACACCATTTTATGCAACTACAGATTCAAGTAAAACTTCTGAACATATACACTACAACGGGAATATATGAAGAACAGGAGAATCAAATTTAAAATAAATAAACCCTCATTAAAGCAGCTTAGTATGTCTGTTAACTTGAACATCTCGGTTCATCAGAGCAAAAAGTATGATCAGCTTTCACTCAGAGATGTCAACAATGCCCCAGTGCAAAAAGAACTGGGGCAGTTAAGGCTCATTAAAAATAACAGCCAACTGCACATTAGTTCAGGAGGTGAGAGCACTAGGCTTAGGTTAAAGCATTTTTGCAGCAGGGTAGGGAAAAGGATGTGCTCGTTCCATAAGCAAGAGCATTGCTTTCCTGTTCTGTAGAGCCTTTTATCTTTTTACTGATAGGGAACACAAGAAATATGGAAAGATCTGGCCTCTTTGCCTTCTGTGCAGAGCTAATCCTAGACCTGTGCTTTGGATCAACTTGTCTGAGCTTACACAAGACAGCACACAGGACTTGTCCAAATTGCTTTTTGTTTAAACTTAAACAAATAGGTAGATTCTGCACTGTAGAGCTGCCAGCAATTAATATCACGTCAACACTTTTAAGATCTATTAATTTGCTATGATTTCTTTTGCAATTGTATGTAACAAGAAGTCTCAGCCTAAATGTAATTCCTGTTAATGTGCATTAGCTGAATGCAGCACTGCTGATGAAGCTTAAGGTACTTACTAGAGGAGAATCAAACTTCTATTTTTGTAAAAATCATTTTGTTCAAATGATCCCTGCCAGCTTCTGTAACATTTCAGGTCATTTGCCAGCAGGGAGTACAGACTTGGGGAAAACAGCAGTCCTATGCCTGGGGAGGTCTGTCCCTGGGTAAATCAGTAAGAACTGAAAAAAACCCACTTTACAATGAAGTGCATTGGATAGCAGGGCAGCTCTTCAGCTTTGCTATTTTCTCTGTATGTTTGCATCTATAAAAACATATAAACTGTCTGCAGAACTCCAGTGGGGACTGATCGGTGTGACAAAGATGAGCTGTTTTGTGATGGAGATTCTCTCTCTGTGCAGCACTGAATAGGAAGCTGGTACAGTGGGCCTGTACGTGGCAGCTCTGGCTGCAGTTCCAGGACTGGAGACAGTCTGGGAGACTGATGCTCCCTGTACAACTCAACACATCACTCAGTAAATTGGACACTCTCCTTTTTTTTTTTCCTATTGATGTCATGTCTGTAGTTAGGAACCTGTGTCATGGGGATCCTAAGCCTTCTTGACCTACCACAGCCCAAACACACACACTTTCCATTCTGTACAAGGTTACCTTCAGTTAGTTTTCAGCTCTTTATAGCAGATCAAGTATGACAAGTTATCACCACCTGCCTACCAGGCAGTACCAACCAGTTCATACTGTGTGTCCTCAGCAGAATGCTGAAGCACTGTGCTGCACTCGTGTGATTAACTTTCTACTTTCAGTGTCAAATCAGGATATGAATCTCAGGTCTGCTGAATAATGGGATCTGTGGGATATATCCTCGAAATAGCTCTTGCATTGATTTCTCAGCAGAGCAAATATGCAGTTCAAGAAAGTCCCAGCAGATAGGAAGCAAGCTCCCCACCTCTCCCAGCACTACACTTTGAGAATAATATATAAAAATTAATTACTGCAAGTTTCCTCTGATTCTTTCACCCCTGAGGCAAAGCCTGAACCATGCACTGAAATCAGCCTCGGCTTTTCAGTCTTCCTGTAAAGATTTACTGGATTATTTTTTCGTTCTGTCCCACTCCTGTCAATATACCAAAATTCAGCAGAATAGTGCATATGACACATCAAACTGGCTCTTTCCAGTTTAAGATTAGATGTCCTTAAAGTCTTGTATTTTCTACAGCTGGACATACATCATGTTCCAGTTGTGCCCAGTGAAAATCTACATAAACATAGAAAAGATTGATTGAGATCCAGCACTAACAAAGTCCACAAGAGCAAGTAAATTATGTCTGTATTTGGATGGAAACAAATTCTAGAGACTTGGACTGTCCTTCCTGGTTAAGCTCAGGTATCTCATATTTCAGTGTTATTCCCTTAACAAATACATGTATGTTAGCACACTTAACTACACATCAGGGTAATAACCTCATCTCAAGCCTTTTTGAATAGGAAATTCAAGTGTTCTTCATGTCAGAAGAATGCTTTTACCTCCCTGATTTCCTATTTGGTGAGGGTCATGCCCACCACACCAGCTTCCCATTAATTTTGAAGCCTTGAGATATCTTGAGGCTTCTCACTACTTCAAATTGTAGATTCAGAGAATCACATGGACATAAAACTCAAAAAAATTAATATTATAGATCTCACTATTGGTCAAAGTCTGACTAAGAGCAATATGGTACAATGTAAACTAACCCAAGTAACCTGATATAATTCCAGTCTTTTTACCTGTATTTGTGGAGGGTGAAATAACTAAGCTTTCTACATTCCTCTGAACTCAGCTACCTACATTGGATCTTTGGTTTCACATTTTTGCACAGGCAGCTGGCAAAAATCTCTCTCCCATTTGCAAACTGAAAGCTAAGCCTGAAGCACTTCAACTCGCCTTCTGCCATATGTTTCAGTTTCACAAGTTTGGTCTTCTATTTGCAGAGCCTGAGTGTGGGGTTTGCTATTCTTAGCATTTCTGCATGATGAAAAGCTTGTTTTCTGGTGACTTGTAGCAGAGAGATCACAAAAGCTTCAGGACTCAGATTCCAAGCTCTGCAGCGTGCATGTCTCCTCTGATGGTTTGTAGCTTTTACTGCTCCAAAGCAGAGCTCAGGCTGCAGGAGCGCGTGCTGTTCTGATCAACAGCTTCCCATATGCACTGAAATGGGCTTTCTTCTCCTTGGCAACAATAACTAATCTAATAAAAAAGACACTGCATCTTATAAACAGATTGTTATTCCTTTGCAGAGCTCCTCAAGGGCCAGCAAACTTTGACCCATCAGACTGACATCTCCAGGCATATCAGATTTAAAAAGAAAATACCCAGCACCTCTATCAAAATACTTATCCCTTGCTTACACAAACCACATGCCACCTCAGCTGGTTCAGAGCACTCTGAACCTGAAGTCCATCCAAATAAGAATGTAAGTGTTCTGAGGTGGCCAGTGGCAGGGTGACAAGGGGCAACTTTAAATAAGGTCACACTGGGATTGCCAGCAGGAAAACAGAATGTATTTATACATTTTAAAGCAGCCACAACAGCTTTAATTGATCCCACACAGGAATCGATTGCTCACCATCTTGCTCAGTGCGAGAAGGGGGGCATCAAATGAAGGTGCATATTACAAGTTAAAACAACCAAATGAAGAGCACATTCAGGCAAAATGCAGTTTTCTTAGATAAAAATCACATTAGTCCTTCCTGTCTCAAGCATTCATTTTTGGGCTCTCATCTAATTGCACTAGTGCGAGACCATTAAGTGAATTAAGATTAGAAGACAAAAAGCATCTCAGTTCCAGATGAATCTGATGAATCCACATAGAAATATATTTGGGAGCCAGCCTTTTGTTCATGGGGATGATTCTCCTTGGCCAGTGCAGGATTGTTCTCCAAAGTATGACGACTTTCCCTATCTACTTTTCAATACTCTCTTCTTTCATAAAACAAAGTACTCACAAACTGCAATGATATACTGTTAACTCGTGACCAGTGATGTTAGTTGCTTTTTCACCTTCTGAGAGTTTCTAAGGCAGTAATCTCCCAGCTTCCCCATCCTATTTGCTTTAATTAGTTAGACCTGGAATTTAGGAAGAGAGCTCAGAATCTCTCCCCGTTCTGTGCCTCTGAGTGGTCCGATACCTCTCTGTTATATGGCATTATGCCCCTTTAAAACGAAACTGCTCAGAACTGCCAAGTTCCCTTTTCACATAATAAATTCAGCTCCCAAATTCTGTCCTCCATCATACCCAGCTGTAACATTACTGATTATAGCTTTCTCTCCTCTCCTCCCTCCTACTATTGAAAGTATGTTTCACACTAATTTCGCTACACAGGTATTAGCTGTGAAATGAAACATTTCATCCCAAATTTCTAAGTACTGGAGACATTTCTAAACAATGTGGTAGGAAAGTACATTTGGAATAAGAAAGGGGCTGTTTGCATTTCACTTCAGATTACCATTTGCCACTTTGGATTCATTTTACAGTCCACTTCATCAACATGCTCTGCAGTTGCCAAACACATCCATGCAATTCTTACTCTGTAGAATGAAAATCCAGCTGTACACCCAAGGACCCAGGTGTCAAGACATATTTAGAAGGATAGCAACTATTGGAACTGATGGAGCTGCACACTTAAATACTGCAATGGAACTGGGGTCACATTTTAGACACGAATTAAGACAATGCAGAAACTAAAACCACTCGAGGAAAGTTTTTCATGGTCTTGGCTTCACTGCCAGTGTTGTGACCCCTTGGATGTTGCCAATGCTTGAGAATGTCAGATAGGACTCATTACAGAGCAACCTGCATGAAATTCATTGACCTCTGACACCAAGTGGATCAGACTAGACAATCTGATTATGCCTTCTGTGAACCTCCTAAGAGAGATGGATTAGATCCCCCAATGAAAAAGGCTTGGCAGGGCCCCCCACTGCTCTTAGAGCAGAGGTCTTGCCATCCGCATTTCCAGACAGAAATCAAAGTCAACCTCTCAGTCACCTCCCTTAAAGCTGGCAATATTATTTTTTCTTGAGCAGTAAGAACCAGAATGCAGCTTGGAATTTTTGTTCTTTATGATTCTGCTGGAAGCATGGAGTGGAAAAGCTGGGAATTCGTTACTTGGAATTTAGACATAAATCAGCAAAGCAGGGATACTGCACTTGGCAGAGTGCCCTTGAATTAGGGGGAAACTGTAAAAGGAACAATTCTCATAGTTCAAGCTATTGAGGTTTGTGCCCTAATTCTGCACAGCCAGGAACAAGATATACACACACTTAGTGCCTCACAATGAATAGATGGTGCTAGTGATCCTTGGCTCTCCCATCATTAAGTTTTATCCATCAAAAACACAACTTCCTCCATGCAGAACTGTTTTTATTGTAAGAAACATGAAAGAGTAACTTAGCAAAGAAAAATGGTGGATTGACATTTGCTATATTTAGCACATGACTTCACACAAGCAATTTCAGGTACATGCAAAGCAAAAGGATAGGGCAGTACATGAACATGCCTAAAGGACAATGAAGTATGAAAGATCCACAGAGCAGAAGCCATGAATTGTGACAACTACTTTGTTTTAAAATACTTGTAAAACAATTGCCTGCTTTTTCTAGCATTCTCTAAAAATTAAAGTTCAGCAAAACAAAACCTATATTTCTACAAGACAGAACAGTAGTCCTGTTCCCCAACTATTTACTCTTTTTTAGAAAAAAACAACAACAAAAAAAGGAAGCTGGCTACTTGACAACTCCGAATCCAGCTCTGCATGGACTGGTCACCTGCCAAGGATGAAGAACTTCCCACTGGGCAGTGGAACCCAGCAGGAGCAATTGCCACTCCAGGCAGAGGAGAGAGGCTGCTGTTACACAAAGATAAAACTTGCAGTGCTTCTCAAGGAAACCCGCAATCAAGGGTGACTGCCCAGAAGAAATTCTTACTACAGCCCTCTTTGCACACACTGTGACTGTACACACCTGACCTGACTGGGGAGCCACCCAACAAACTGCTGCTGCCAACAGTCTGTGTGGATTCCACCACTTGTAATGGAGCAGGGCAGAGCTCACTTTCTCGGGACTACAGTGAAGGCAACTTCAGTGAAGGCAATCAAGAACAGTTTTACAGACAACAACTGATACCAGGGTCCCTTAGATCCCATTTTAGCCTGCTTACAATTTGGTGGTCAAACAATCTATTTCTCTGGCTTGGGCAATTCTAAGATTGGGTATCCAGTTAACAGTGCAAACACAAACACAGTGAGGCACCACATCCCATGGCAGGGCGGGTGAAGTGCTACATTTCTTCCCTGGGATCAATCTAAATGTGCATGAATAGACATTTGCTTTTGGGTGCAAAAGAGAAAAGGGAAAATTGTCCTAACCAGATGAATAAGCCTGGCTGGCTGTGCTTGTGCTGGTACACTTTGCCAAGGTGCCAGCCAGGTGCTGCTGTAAGTGAGTCACCACAAGCCAGACATTCTCAAGAAGAAGCTGTTTTGTGATCAACAGCAGAATTTATCCATCCAAGTCCAGCTGTGCCCCCAAGTTCTTGCTTCGGAAGCTCGGCCTACACACACAAGCCTTAGGAATACCAGCCCCAGGAACCACAGCAGGCCTCTGAACACAGAAGAACAACAAAACTGCTCTGATTTACTGCTGCTTGAAGTCTCCATCTCCCTGCCTTCTTGAGACTGTTGTTCTAAGAGATGCTTCTACCCATCCCTGGCTCCTGAGCAGCACAGGGGTACTCAGTGTTTACAGAAGGAGAGAGTGCTTGTGTGCGTGTTCCAGCTGTGGTGCAAGCTGACTGAACAAGGAGCTAGCAGCCAGGCCCAATGGTCCACATCCAAACCAAAGTTCAACTTACAGCTCAGAGTCTTTGCCCTTTAAAGTATTTTCCTGCGCCACTGTGTGCCAAGAAAATGAGTGAGCAAATGGAGAAAGGCAAAGAGAGGAGACCCTGATTTCAGAAGTCTATTTCTAATATTCTTAATGTGCTTAGTGACATTGTCTATCACAGCCAGATGTTAGAGATTTAGGTTGAACAAATTAAAAGCCTGCTTTTTGCCCTAGGCATATTTTGCTTTGTAGCACATCTCATTAGTGTGGTTTCCTTTAATGGCTCGTTTAGTTTTTGGACTGAAAATTAGAAATGAAGCAAAAGCTAATTTAAGCAAACATTTTTTGCACAGCCACTTGCTGGCACCTCAGAATTTAGGGGGCTTGAGAAGGGTAGGGTAAAAAGGGCTTTATGTTTATCCACCTCACCACGAGTTTTTTGATGCTAAAATATTTAGTTCTAAATACAGAAAAGAGAATATTTGTTTTCTTAAAAAACACTTACATGAGAATCTAGAGGTCTAAAGTTGATATATCTACCCTTGGTGGCCAATTTTAATTGGCAATATCCCTTTAAAAACAAAGGACCCTAGCTGCAAAGAGGTGCTTTGAATGAGAAAATGAATTTGGTTTTGAGGAGTTCACATGCCTGGAACCTGACATCTTCAAAGCAGAGAGAGCTTTCCTCAAGAGATTAAGCTTCCGGAGGAACTGAAGTGAAGGCCAACAGCGTTTGGGGAAGGAATCTTAAGAACTGAACAGAAAGCTTCCAAGGTCTGTCTACATGAGAGAATCAAGTCTCTAAGTTCGAATAAGAGCATTATATAAAGAAAATCAAATTTTTCTCTGTGAAGCTAATCACACTTTAAAATGCAGATGCAGAAAATGCTAAGGGTTTGTGTTAAGCAATGAACCAGACAAAGCCCTCAGTCTTCTGGCCTCATTAAATATCAGACAGACATTCACAATTATATTCTAAATACTTCACTGTTTTACATTAATGACACGTGTTCTGACATCTCAAAGATGCTCCATGGGACTCCAGAGTTTAATGCTGCTGGACTTCTCCCTATGCTGTCATTGCAGAAACATTGATCTCCTCAACAGTGTGATACCAGCAGCATCTTTAGAGGTGGGCACCAAACAATGACCCCCTTAAATACAAGTTACACGTTGTTCCAAGTCCCTTAGGCTATCCAGTAAATTCCATGATGCCATGGAAATCCAACTCAGGTCTGACACTGGGGCGATCAATAAAAATGAAATGGCAAATTGCACAAAGAGCTGATGTTTTCCAATCCACAACTTCCTTAAATAAGTAAAATTGCTGAAATGCTTCCCTATAAAAAGTCACAGGGCAAGCAATGTTTTCACAGTGATGCAAGGTTCTGGGAAATCTCTCACAGAGGATACTGCTCATTTAGGTGTGCATTACAACATTTTCAATCTGCATTCATTTATCCAAATCAGGAAGCTACTTGTAAGTGATCCCAGGTATCAGCTCCCTTCCCCTGCCTCACAAACATATCTGGATAAAAAGCAATTACCCATTTCATCAGAAAACCCCTTCAGTGAGACATTCCTGCAGCTGAAATCATCCTTGCACAATCTGCCACCTCTTCAGAAAAGGCTCAAACACTTGTCAGATTCTAAGTTACACAGAGGAGCAGAAAAGATGAAGTCAAGTCTTTCCCTGTTGACTCCCTGCAGCGCAGAGGTGTGACAGGTACAGGAGAACACTTATTTACAGTGAACAAAATAAGTTTAGCTTGCTTTTTATCCACATTTTCTCTGCTATGCTCAAAGGAAAATGAGACCTAGTAGAGCTTGCCAAGAATTTTTCCTTATTACATTTGCTTTAAAAATCCATAATTCGATATCTAAATTATTTGTATGTTTGGACTGAACACAAAGAGTTTGAGAAAAAATACAGTTCAAAAGTTGGTTGTTTTTTTTTTCATACATATTCTCAATAAAACATTTTGGATACTTTTCCCAAAGCTGTTTATACCTTAAAAATTAAAGGAAATGTTTTAAATTAAAATATTTCTTTAATGTCTGAATATTTTGGATTAACTAGAAAGGATTATCCACCAGTTTCATAGCTAAATAAGAACAACAAAAACCCTGTTATTTCAATAGCTCTAAAGAATGTGGATTAGAAAGACAAGTTGTGTACAGCACTTTATATTTTTTGGAAAGATGTTATGAGAAAAGCTGTAGGGGAGCTATCTACAAGGAAAGCCGTAAATAGAACTGGCAACCTGTCCATCACCACTGGGAGGCCATTTCACAGGTCCCTGTGAATAACTCTGTGTAGTGCTCAGCTTTTGAGCAGGTGAAGTCACTGCACTGAAGTACCTTCAGAGATACTTTCAAATATCCCACTACAGAAAGGACGTTTTTTCTTTTGTTTTCTTTTTTTTCCTTTTCTTTTTTTAATGGCTCAGCACCCCATTTTGGTAACTTTCTAGAGATACTGAAAGACTAATTGAAAAGGCTCAAAGTAAGTAAGTAATGAAAACAGAGCATGAGAACTGATTCAGAAGGAGTCATGTTGGTTTTGTGGTATGGAAAAGTATTTTAGAGGTTTTGGGCAGAGAGCCCATTGACCAAAACTTGCAAGTTAAACGCTGCAAATCCAGAGCTTGTGCTGAATACACAAATCCTCTTTAAAACGAACTCCTGTAACTGGAATAGGCTTTAGGTATAAGCAGCGTGCTCCCAAAGGCTGTTTTATTTCTTATGACTGTATCAGTTGCATGAAAAGGTTCTGTCCCTAGAACAGTTTGTCATCTGAAAGCTTAGGGCAAGCCTCTACTCAAGGAATCTATCTGAGGACCAAAAAATATAAAATACTTAGTTCAGATTCTTCACAATTTGAATTAAATTCCATACTGTGTTTGCCATGGGATTTATTCATCACGTTCCCATTAGTGGTAGTGTGAGCTCTGGGGAGAGCCCATCACAGAGGAAAGTTACCCGCTACTGATCAGCAGAGATGCTGGAGCTCATGGGTGTGCTGAGATCCCAGTCTGCGCCAGAACCTCAGCTCTGCCAGCTGCAAAGTAATTCCATGGATGACATTACAGAGAGAGCAGCAAACAGCTTGGCTGTGTCACATCCAGGGTCAGGCTCGTGCTATGGTGCAAAGCAGAGCCACAGTCCCTTGGCATTATTTTCCTTCCATGTTTAACTCTTCTCCATTAATGTATTTGTTGTCAATAATGCCACATACCTTGGAATGTTTCTTTCCAGCCTCCAGCAAGCTGTACAGAGCAGAAACAAGTTAATGCCAACAGCCAGTAATCTGACTTTTATTTATAGTAGTGAAAAATAGAGGTAAAGTTTGAGTTTGGAACAGATACAACTAAGAGCACCGTCACAACCCGTGTCCCCACTGCCCAAATCCTCCACAGCAGTGTCATACATGCTGAATTGTTTGACATAAAATTGTGTGAAGGCAGGCTTACAGAAATAGCAGTGTTTGGAAAAGGGTTTCTGATGCCTGTTTTTTGAAAGGGTCTTTTTAAAGGATTTTGGTCTATATCTTAGAAATCTGCTTTTACCAATGGAGCTATTTAAAACTCAAACAAGCCTTTAATCTTAATTCCATTGAACAGAAAGGAGGCAACAACTTCAGGTTAGATCAAGGATATGGATGTGTAAACTGAGTTTATTTTTTAGAAAGATCTCTTCTGTTCTCTGCTCACAGATTGCCCTAAAAACATATCCCTGCTCAATTCCCAGTCTGACTGACTTCTAAAGCCAGCTACTTTAAAGCTTCAGACTTGGCTAATCAGGCAGACAGCACCACTGTCCCTGTGGTTCTTCTAACTCCTAATCAAAACCATTCCACAGTTCTTCATTTAGATACAGAAAAAATATCACATTTCTGCCAAATCACACAGATCTCAGCAGCTGTTAGTTTCTAGATTAGTAAACTGTAATTGGAGGGTAGGTGCTGATCCTAAGCCATTAGCAGAACCTCCACAAATGCAGTGGATGGCTGCCTGCTGTGCTCCCCAGTGCAAATGGACCAGCAAAGAAACACTTTCTGAAGAGCAGAGATAACAGAGGTCACCAGCATTAGGATCAAGCTTCTAGATAATCTTCAAATGAAAGGCCTTCAGGTGCAATGAAGCCCAGCTGGCACGCATCAGGGTGATAATCTAAACATAATCCACAACCTGCCAAACTGAACACTGAATTAATTATAATACTGAGGGGCTATGTAAAAGCCCAGAGATTACTGAACTCCTCATTACTGAATTTGATTACCCTGGAAACAGTATAGCTATTCACTTAATTTTATCACCTTCAGTTCTTCTTTGGACAGACACAGTTTTGTTGAGCTGGTGCTGTGTCTCAAATTAAGCCTCTGCAAGATTTGGCATGCAGTAGCAACCGTGGCTGAAAAGCCTGAAAAATTGACAGTTAGGTAAGCTACCCAAATCGTTTATTTCTTCAGAATATGAAGTTCTTAGAACAGGCTGCCTCACAAGTATCCTGCCGTGCTTCATGAGGTGCTACATAACCAAAGAATAGTCACATTCTTGCAGCGCTTTGGCTTTTTATTAACTCCATCTTAAGAGGACAGTAGTAAACATAATGGGCAAAAAGTAACAAATAAAAATCTAGGAAGATTCATGTTCAATTAATTTCAGTTTTAGATTTATCACAACTGGTTTACCGAGGCCTAATACGCTGTTACTCTATTACAACATAACTCAGTTTCCTGACAGCAAAATTCTCTGCATCTACAAATAAAAAGCCTGTTCTTCATGCATTCCAGGAACTGAGATGCACACTGCTTAAAGAGGAATGATCCAAAAATACAGCAGAAAAATATTCTGTTCATTTTTGTAAGCTAATTTGTTGCAAAAACCTTGTTAATTAAACCCTCATTTGATTAATGTAATTTATGACTTATAATACAATATTGTGGAAAAATTTTATTAACCCATTACAGTGAATCACTAATCTTCCTTCCTCCACCTGAAATTAAGGTGGAGCCATCCAATTTCTCATTGCTCAGTGAATTTGAGCATTACTGTTCTGCTCATGGTCTTCTCGTCCAATAGAGCATTCTTAAAACAGAAGATTTCCTCCCCAAAACACACCAACATACCATGTGTCCAAGTCCTTTGAGCAAACACATCATCAGCTTGTCTCCAGAATCCAAATAATTTCCTTCCAAGTTTGGCAGAAACATTTCGCTGAACAAGGGTGGGAATCTGCCGCAGTTTGCGATGCAAATTTGCAGTCTATTAGCAACACATCTCCATTTGAAGCACAAGGTGAGAACACTAAAATACTGTCTCACTACACTGTTTCAACTCCGTCTCTGCCCCTATGGATTTAAAGCACCTTCTTCACAGACAATATGAAGCACTGTGACAAAAGCACTGGAAGAGCTGGAGGATGAAAAATAAACTTTACAATCAGGTCTCAAGGATGACAAGTACTAGGTTCAAATGCAAGAGATTAGGACTAAGGCTTTGGTGGAGCTGCAATTGCACAATTTCTTTTTAAGAAAAGTAGTAACCTGGTTGATATTAAGTACCACCTTTACATTATTAACCAAGAGAGACTTTTTTCCCAGTTGTGTGTTTGTTCTGCTTTGAACAGCATCGCTTTTACTTGAAAGTCTGAGAGTTTTGTCTCAAGTCGCCCATTTCCAAAGTTTTATTCATGGCAGAATTTGGAAAGTGAATTAAGTGTCAGAAAGTCCTCCTCTCAAAAGTTTACTATCTTTAAAAAAGACAAAGGAGTTATAGTTTTGCAGAAATGTACAATTATTCTTTCCACAGGCAAGGAATATGAGCATGAAGGAACAAGGATTTGTTTGAGGCTGTGCAAAGTTGTAGAAAAGGGCCAAGGAAACCAGTCTCCTGAGACCTAATTCACAGCTGAATTTTCAGGAAACTGGTAATGTACACAAATAGATATTTTTAAAAACACTTCAGAAGACTTCTACAGGCTGCTCCCTTCAAAAGATAAAAACTCAATGAAGATGCTCTCTGCCATACCCCTTCCTCCTCTCTTTTCCCCACACTGTTTCTTAAATTCTGGAATTATCTAATTTGAACATTGTTCATTATTTAAAAAGAAAAAAAAAAACCCAAACTTGGGCACAGCAAGTATTCTCAGAAGGAATCTCACATATTTTTAGACTAGATCAGAGTTTGTAAAGTCCCTAGGGCATAAACATGGAAATAAAAAGCATGTTAAACAATCAAACTACAAATATGCTGTAAAATGAGCATGGGCTTTGCAGTGATTATGCTCATAATTAAAAAAAAAGAAAAACTTTAAATATTTTTTCAATACTTTTATAAAGTTTTTAAAATATTCACCCTCTTACTTTACTAAAACACTCCACAGCTCTGAACTGCCAGTCAAAAATTCACATCCAATCTCCAAATCCCGTGTTGATGCCTTCACCTTCACTTCCTTAGATTAAATGCCCTTCACAGCACGCACAAGGCTGATGTTCAAACATTTACCTACCCTCCTAAGCAAGGGCAATCGTGCAGAGGGACCTGCAGGCCAGGAAATCCACCTCAGCCCACCACAGCTCCAAGTGGGACTGAGGAGAGGAGATCTATTCGTTCTCGTGGGCTGCAGTCCTGTCCTTTTCCTCTGTAAGAGCTCAGGCCAGTCGCAGGGCTCCCCAGAGAGCAGCCCTGGGGAGATGTAGGCAGTGTGTGAAGCCAAGACTGAGACCCTCTGGCTTCAAACCTGCTCCTTTTTGCACTGACCTGGGGGGTTCTGGTGGGCATCAGGTTGAACATGAAATGGGGGGGAATGATGCCAAATTGATTTTTGCCTTTTTTTCTTTTATATATTCTCTGTATTCTTTACACATGCATTTGTAGCTCTGTAGCCTACTGCTGTATCTGTGGCTAGTTTTCCCAGTATTTTTCCCTACCTTTTCCCTAGGCAGAAAGACAAAACATATTTCAGAGTTCCAAGCCCCAGGGCATACAAGGCCTCTATCCTATCTTGGTTCTTTCTGGGAACCAAGGCCGAACAACAGCTCGTTAAGACAAATTTTTATAAACAAAGTTTAGCTCCCATGTGAGGGGGGAATTACCTCACCACTTATGTCTCTAATTGGTGATTTTTGTCAAATATGCTAATTTGCTAAACTTATAAAAGTGTAGTCACCCCATGCAGGGGTGGGCGTTTTGTAGACATTTTCCATAGCCGCCCCTGGAGGCCTCCAATAAAGACCAGCCTTTATTATTACCTCCTATCCTGGTGTTGTCTCAAAAGTGTGTTGTTTCATTTCTAGGTTCCTTACGGTATCAAGCCAGCAATGGGCCCTTGGCCCAAAGAGGGCTAATCCTGGGCTGCATCAGGCAGATCATCACCATCAGATGGAGGGAGCTGATCCTTCCCCCCGCTGAAGGCCTGCTGAGGCCTCACCTGCAGCACAGGCCCAGCTGTAGGCCCCGCAGCACAACAGAGATGTGACCATGCTGGAGGCAGCCCAACAAAGGGTCAGTAGGATGGTTAATTAATGATTTCCACATTATGTATGAGGGAAGGCTGTGAAATCTGGGACTGTGCTGCCTGTAGAAGTGAAGGTCCAAGGGCATCTTACTAACCTCTATCCATACCTGAGTGGAAGGTGTTGTGAAGGTGGTGCCAGGCCCTTCGCAGTGGTGCCCAGTGGAAGGACAAGAGTCAATGGGCACAAACTGAAACACAGGAGGTGCTGAATAGAAGGAAATGCTTTGTTACTGTGAGGGAGACAAGCACAGCTTGCCCATGGAGTTTGTAGAATCTCCTCTACTGGAGGTATTTAAAAGCCATCTGGACACAGTTCTGGGCAGCCAGCTCTAGGCGGCTCAGTTTCAACCTCCCTGCTGGGGCACAAATGGCCTCCAGAAGCCCCTTCCAACCTCAACCATTCTGTGATATGTCTCAGTATCTTTGCTTTGCACACCCTCAGACACTTCTCTTTTGAGTTACCTCAGGAAAAACTTCGGTGCCCGATGCTGAGAGCCACTGCACCTGTTCAGAGCAGTGCTGAGTACAACAAAAGGTTATGTGGGGGCAAGAGCCCACGGTCACAGACCTGCAGCTCAGGCCTCGCCCACGAGTGCTCTTAGGAAGTGCACAACCTTAGTAAGCAGCAAGGGAGAATAAGATCTCTTGCACCCCCAAGCTGGGCTCTCGTGAGCTGAAAGCCAGATAGACCCAAGATATGCACCTGAGTGCGACAGGGGAGGCAGCTCACTGCCTAAGGCTCCTGTAATGAGCTAGGAGTATCAGAACTGGAAAGAGAATCAGCCAGGCTGCAGAAAAGCATTTTTTCAGGCTGCTTTGACCTAGGGAAGAAAGCATCTTTCCCATTCCAGGCAACTTACATGCAATCATATATAACTTATAGGGAGCAATGCCCTTTAACATTGGACTTTACAAATATCAAGTGTCAAAATGTTTATTTATTCCAGAATCTGTGTAAGGTATAAGAGGCCAAATTTTCCATTGCCTTGAATCTCCAGCAACCACTTAAACCAGGACAAAATGGAGTATCTGTACTAATTTCATTAAAAATTAAGTCCAGTAAGGACTGTAAAACAGTAATGATTAGTCTTGTTTGTCCTTAATACTTCTTTTTTCCCCATTTGTCATTTAATTGCTTATGTAGCTGGTGACAGCAACAAAACAGAGTTCTCACCAAATGGGAGTAACTTCTTCAAACCTGAGCAAGACGAAAAGTCAACAGGCCAGTGGAGGTCACAAAGAAACACACCCCTACACACACACATCCACCATGCCCCTAGCCATTGGGCAAGAAGAGATTTTAAAATGCAAATTAGATCTCCACATAGTAACAAATCATTATAAGTAGAAAACCTTTCAGCCCAGTACTTTAATTTCAAGATGACATATCGTTTAATGTTGGTGCTATAAAACCTCAGTGCTGTTTTTAACTTGCCATTCCGCTCTCCCCTCAGATTTACTGCAAGAGAATTGAACCAGGGTTATAAAGAGCATGTGTAGTTAAAGAAATTCTATTTGATCCTGGAAATAGTTTCAGAATGGACAATTAAATCCATTTTTCCAGCAACTTAGATAGTCTCAGCAGTCAGTGTTGTAATTTGTTGTAAAGCCTACCACACATGAAATATTGTGGCTATCAGCTTCTGGTTTTTTAATGGTGTGATGCCAACCACAAGAGCTCTTTAATAGAGTAAAGCTTAAAAAGAGCAGAAAAAGAACATTTTTTCATCTTCATTTTGCAAAACGGAAAAATTCTCAGCCTCTTGAGATGAAAGGCACCACAAAGAGGACTTTTATATTAATTGTCTATGATACGCAATTCAAATATTCCTACAGGAAATTGCTAATCTTAGAGTTAAATTAATATAAGCATGATTTAAGACATCAAGTAGGACTGGATATGGATCAAATAAGACATTCAAGAAGTCTTCTTCTATGGCTTGGGCATGAGGATGGGACATTCCTCTGCATCCCATAAAGAATGGAGATGCTCTTTAGCCCTCCTTTTGCTGCTATGTACATACTTTTTGCCGGTTTTTGTGGCACTGGGCAGATTGAGTTCCAGGTGGATTTTGGCCAAGTTATATGGCACCTATACGTGTGTGTGTATAGCACTAGAGGCAGAATGAACCTACATTCTCCCTGTTCCCTTCTTCCAAGTCTGAAACTCTTAGTAGCAACAGATGAAGAAGCTTAACAGAAGTGAACAGAAGAGAAAATGCCAGACAGAATTGCTGTGGACAGGCGTGTTGGTGTCACCTGGAGGGTCACACCAAACCCACACACTGCAAAAGACATTGGAGGCAGCCGAAGGAAAAAGGTTTGAATTGCAACTGCCAAGCTGTTTGAATCAGGCCTATCTGAGCAGATACTGTTTTGGAAATATTTACCAAGTATACCTCAAACTCCATGTAATCAAGATAACTAACGTTTTTTAAGAATTTAATTTTAGAAAGAACTCCAACTCACTCCAGATTAACAGATCAAAATCTGACCTTTTATAAGTGACACATTCAGCAACTGGTTTAGTGTCTGGCCTGACCCACAGGATTTTTGACAGCGCACAACCTTCCCTCTGCTGTTGTGCTTTCCAGCTGCAAGATGGATCATACAAAAGTCCCTCAGCTGAACTTTACCCAGAGCTGGTCAGGTGGCCTAGCAAGCTCCCTCTGCTTACTGAAGGAAAATGCCATCAAACGCTGTTTTTTTCCAGCTGGATTGGAAGGTTATCTGTTGTCAAGCATTGCATGATGCTGAAAACTGAAATAGCTGTAACCTGTGCATAGTGGGAAGAAATAGCTGTCATTTTCAAGGCTTCAGTTCTCCACTCCACCTTTAGTTCAGGAGTTTACATTTTTTATAAGTGAAGCATCTTGGACTGCCCTGAATTTCATCTCATGTCTGGATGGGGTTCACTATTCAAAGGGCACATTATCAATTCCTGATGTCCGGGAAGAGAACTGTGCCTGGAGAATTTTTAATCTCTATCTCAGTACAAAAAAACACAGTCAGAAATATCCTGAGAGAAAAAGTATTACATAGCAATCCCCATGTACGTACTCAAGGCCCTGACTGCTTGGTGTCTCCAGCTATGTATCATAGAATCTGGATTTATCATTAAAAGCCATAACCCTTAGCTAAAGAAAATCCAAGGATCAAAAGAGCAGAGCAAAGGGATGATAAATTCAATACAATCTCCTGTGTAACATCAGACAGGAATTTTACTCTGCACCTCCTGCCTCCAGTGGGCTGCCTGCAAATGAGGCTTTCAGTGCAGATACCCACAAGATTAACTCTTAAAAATATGCTTCATTTCAATTTGTCCACCAGTTCAATTTGTCAGCACAGTTCTGTACACCTTGAATACAGGCACAACATTTCCTCATGTAACGTCACAGCCCTGCTCACATCCATGCACAGCACAAGCACAAACATGCTGGCGTCTGCCCATGTGCACGGGATATGGAAAGCTCCCTCCATTCCATGAAAGATTAAAAGAGATGACAGCACCAGTCAATTTGAAAGCTTTAACTGCTCAAGCATTAGTATCCAGCTACCATGCTTATTCCTCAAGACTCTTCTCTCTTTGATGGCTGCTCCATTATTCAAGGGTCAAAGGCCCCAGTTTAACCCAACAAAGAACAAAATAAAACCTGTCTACAGAAAACATAAGTGGTGAAACTAATTCACTCTCCTATTTCAGAATACTGGAACATTTATTTTTAAAACTGCACTGATCTTCTAATTTACTGTGACATACAAATGCCAGGATACTCAGCCTTAGTTTCCTGTGTTCTGCAGACCACACCAGCACTGCCCAGAGTATCAAAAACCGCAGGCAAACACCATGATGAGGAGGAATCAGAAAACAATAGAAACTATAGCAGTCAGTCTGACACTTGTCAAAGCAGACTATAAGGCTGTCAACAAAATTTTTCAGGCATCAAGGCAAAGTGGGATGTCAGAGCATGGCTAAACCAAGTTGCATTGGAATGAGTTACTAGAAAAAAACATATTGCAGAGAATTTGCAAGGAATACTTTTGTCAACTTCATTGCCTTGCTGCAGGTTGCAATAGTGAGCATACGCCTTGAGTACTGCTCACACTTGTGCTGGGGAAGCTGAGATGAGGCTTTACTAACTTATACACTGAGTTGAGTCTGCAAGATTCTGCCATTCAGAATATTTGTTCTCGACAATCCCCTCCTACACGTGTGGATAAAGATTTTTGTCAAAGGCTGAGTTTGTTCTTTAAGTAGTAAAACACTGGCTGCCTTGTATGATGTATAATAAAAATATACACCTATACTGTGAAGGACGAGAGAGTTTCCAGCAATAGTGCCTCATCGTACTAGAAAGAGCAGAAAATGCTTAAACAGTCCTCAGTGCTGCTTCGGTGTGTTCCATAAATGAATTCTCCTTCTTCCTACCTCACATTCACTGCTCATTTTCTTTCTAAGCTGATCACACTAATGATTTCACCCTTGTCTATTTGTGTGGGTTTGAAATAGGACAAAGAATCTCTCATACCTACTTTCAGAGCGTTTTATGTCTCTTATCTTGATAATACATATTAGGAGTGTCATAAAAGTGGTCTCTATCAGCACTTTCCTCAGTATTTAGAGGAGATTATTTTGACTGGCAAGGCAGAAGCAGAACTTCCAGATGAGATCATTAAAAATGATGCAGTTGAATGCCAAGGAAATCCAATCTGAGCAGGTCTCATTATCATACAGGCTATGGACTATCATGAGCAACTCTAAACTATATACATTGTCAGCTTTCCTTTTAATAGCCTAAATGCTGGCTGTCCTTTTCTCATCCTTTCCTACCAAAGTGCTCTATTTTTCAATAGATTTTTTTCAACAAACCTTATTCTGGAATTCAGCCCATCTCTAACCTCAATTCATTATTATGAGGAAGACTACCAAGATGATTAGAGGGATGGAACATCCTGCTTTTCTGCTATGAGGAAAGGTTGAGAAAATTGTGATTGTTCAGTCTGGAGAAGGTACAGGGTGACATAAACGTAGCCTTCGGCACCTGAAGGGAGCCTACAAGAAAGATGGGGAGGGGCTTTTTATAAGAGCATGTAGAGACAGGCCAAGGGAGAATGGCTTCAAACCGAAACAGAGATTAGATACCTGGAAGACATTCTTGACTGTGAGGGTGGTGAGATTCTGGCACAGGTTGCCCAGAGAAGCTGTGGCTGCCCCATCCCCAATGGCAGGAAGTGGAACGAGACCTTCAAGGTCCCTTCCAAGCCAACCCATTCTATGATTCCCTGATTACTTCTAGGGAGTTCAGCAATCTGAAATGCGTTAGATGGAAGCCCTGGAGAGTCAGCCTAACACACCAACATTAAGGTGCATGCTAAATAAACAATCCTTTACAGTCAGGTTTAGCCTCAGCTGTATTCTGAAATGTTAACTTCTGCTCAATAGATGCTCAGGAACCCAGGAAAACAAAGTCAGCACAGTAAAAGCAAACCAAAATGCAGATAATATGCATTCCAAAACAAGAGTCCTGTTTGTGAATGCACTAAATATAAATTGAAATACAAAGCTCCACGACAATTGATGTTATAGGGCAAGGCACTTACGCATACGCGTGTGCAAAACAACCCTGCATCCAGCAGACATCCTGTGCTGGCACCACAGCTGAACTATGAGGTTATCTCGGATGATGGGGAAAACATTCAATGTGAGAAAGTTTAATACTGTCAGGTACAGCAGGACAGAGATTACACATTCAGCCTTACCTTTGTCACTTCCACAGTGCTTTTGACAGCCCTTAAAATAGCAATCTTTGGTGGAAAGTGTAAGTCCTCACCTCTGCGAAAGAAAAGCATTGACATTTTATTACTGATGTGCTTTCCCACAAAAGGTGAAAGAATGTCATGGCAGATCTAAATAAATTCTGCTCGTAACTATGGATGCACAACTGTACATTTTATAATTTAAAGAACAGTCACAAAATTACATCTCAACTATTCTATTTTCTTTATAAGGAAAGAACTGCAAACCCTGTGCCTGCCCTTACAAAAGTGTAACTGATAACAGTGTATACAGAAAAGAATTAGTTGAAAACACTTTTTAAACCATTTTAAAATATAAATGCTGTTAAAGTATGATCCTTCGGCTTATCTTGTAGTGGTATGATTGTGTCAGAGCAAATAAATTCCTTTCCAATTTATTTATTTACTAGTACCTTCGCAGATTTTAATTTTGTTGACACCTGCCCCTAAAAATGATAAAAGCACACCCATTCTGCCTCTCACACTGCCTTGTTCTAATGCATATGAGGGCAATTACTACTTGACAACTCTCTGATGAATAACTGTGCTCTTTGCTAAGCTTGTCACATTGATCACTGGCCAGCAATACAATTAATAAAGTATTGCTGTCCACATGGCACATTAATAACTAGCCTGAACCAGAGGTGGCATGTCTGGTAGATCCAGAGCATTTTAATCTTTCATACCCTGCCAGCTTGGAAGATTAAAGGAAATCTCCAAGACAGTCTCCACATACCAGCACTGGGCTCCATGACATCCCAGCCAGGGTTACAAACTTGAGACCTGGTATTTCATTAATGCAACTCAGTTGGACATTTCAAGCTTCATTTCCACATGCTGCACTGCCTTGTGGCCAAAACATTATTCATTTCTTTATACTTCCTATTTATATTTCTGAAAGTAAAATTGATTAAAGTTGTCAGTTCAACCAGAATTCATTAGAAAATAATGGCCATAAATTTAGTGCACTCTCAAACGTTGCTTAATAATTCCATAACATTTAGAATGGAAAAAATCAATCTAGAAAGGTCCCACCTCTTTAATACAGAAAAGGATGAATTAAAGCTCAGTCATGAGCAGCAAGTCTGGAGTTTTCCCCCAACATTTTAGAGTAATTTTAATTGCTGCTTTTAGAGTTTTTGCTGACAAACAGGCTTCAAGAAGATTACTTTTTTATTTCTAGGCTATATTATGGTCTGTTCTTTTAGTCAAGTCCACAGAGGACAGAAAGTTCATTTAGCAGTAAAATATTTTCAAGAACCCCACTAAGCTACTGGGGTAGATCGTTGTCAATACCTGTGCTTCCACTTTGCATTATGAGAAAATTCCAATTGCATCTCAAGCCTTGGATCAACTATATCCACATCAGGATCTCTGCTATTGTCTGACCTTAGCTTTGCCCAACTTCCAGTCCCTTGAGGCTGATCATTCCTGGCAGCCAAAAGGAAATATGGCCCAGAAGAAAGTCTCCACTAGGATCAAATAATCACCCTTTAATTGCACTAGCTTTACTAAGCAGAAGCAACACAGGAGAGGTAAAACATGGTAAGAAACAAAGAATGTGATGTTCTTCCTACTTTAAGAGATATGAAAGGAAATGCTGAGAGTACCTCACTAATCCTAATCACTAATCATCAGCCAAGAATATTGAAATGAGATGGAAAAACAATCCATATCTCTACCAGAGCCCACCATGTGGAAGAGCACTGGCTCACGAGCTTCCAGGTATCAAGTAGGAGTTTGTACCAAGACTATTCACCTTCCACAGGCACTTCAAGTCTTTTGCATTTTATTTTCAACTTTAGAGATTTTATAATTCCCACACCTGGCACAGAACATTCTGTTGATTTCCACATAGTTCTAGAGAGAAACACAAAGATCTTTACAGCTTATGTGAATTTGACCTGCATTGTCCTGCATCACAAACATTCTCTTATTCTCCCATTTTTAAGTGGCCTGCCTGACATATCCACTCCAACTTTCCCTCAAGTGTTTCCTAAGAGCACCAGGAGTGCTCAGCACACCACCTCAGGCAATGACCAGATCACCAGTGAAGTCTGTTGCATCAGATAAGCACAGTCCCACTGAAATACCTGCTCCTCTTAGGTTGTCAAAGTACAGAAGGCCTTAGGATAAAGCTTCCTGGGCAACCCGGAGCACTGCTGGCCTGTCCCGAGGTTATGGCTGACAGCAGCCTGCTCAGCTGTGGAGAGACATCTGCTATTAGCTCATCTCACTGGGAGCTCAGCCCAGCTCACGGACCAGGAATGGATTATACCCGTAGGCACTTTGCTAAAGATGTTCTCAGCTGCCCAAAATCCTTCAGGCTTCAATACCTTGCTCCACAGGGCCGAGAATGGAAGCTGTGCCATCACCCTGTCTTGCTAGGGCATTTTTTATTATGTTTAATTTTGCCTTTGGTTCAAAGGCATGTTTAACACCCATAGGCAAACACAATAGGATATCTTATTTGTCTGTGCACATTACATTATAATAAAAGTGACATAGCAGAAGCAATGTGGACTTTGGAAGCTTCTTCTCACCCTGTTTTAATAGAAAAGTTTAGTAAGGGAATCTTGACTTCTAGTAATGAAAGGAAAGTCTATTGAAGTGGCACAATATACTGGCAGTGGCTGGAATCACAGTTTGCACTTAATTACAAAGATGGCCTTCGTAAGATTGCCCATGCAGATTAGTTGTCTCTTTCCTATGTACTTAAGGGTTGCAGAACCAAAAGACATTTGTATTGCAAATTGTGAACGGAAAGATAGCAGCACCCAGTTATAACAGCAGTTAAAGTCATCTCTTGGGAGGGTATTTTCCTTATACACACAAATTTCCTGGCTTAATGCACCAGTTCAGCTGCAGAGATTCATTCTACGATGAAATTTTGTATGCAGACTTTTGGAGAAAATAATATGCATGCAAAATGTCACTAGAAAGGATTATCATGGGAAACAAACTTCTAATGGCCCACTGAGGATGGACAGATGAGAGCTGTCAGAAGGAATAACACAACTGACAATCCTCAAAGATGGCAGAAGCTTCTGGAAAAAGGCATAGCATTAAATTCCAGATATTGCTATCAAGTGTTCTCAGCACAGGCAATAGCAGGGCAGTGGGAAGTGGTGAGACAGATCAATGCCAAACGCTGGGGCTCAGGAGGAAGAGGCTGTTGGTGCAAGGCATTTATCCACTGGCCTGGAAGTCCTGCCACCAAATGAGATGTGGAATGTCCCATATCCACCTCTATACAGTCTGTTCCCCTTCACTGGCCAATTTTGTTTCTAAGAGAAAAGAAAGAATTGACCTTTGGGAGCTAAACCCTGAAAGTAACATTAACAAACTTTTCAAAGGAAGCAGTTAAAACAAGCTCTTTTCAATTCCGTTTGTTCTTTTGGTTTTGTGAAAGGGTTGTTGAAGGGAGCTGTCACAGCAGGAGAGTCTCAAAATGCTCTCTAGCAGTCACCCTTGCAAAAATCAGAGGAAGAATTTTTCCAAGGAAGTCTTCAGAGTGAAAACAGGTACAATGCAGTGATGACAAGTGAGACTGAATTAAAGGTGGTGTCCTACCTTCTATCAACACATGTGCTCTCTGCAAGGCCCAGCATAGATAGGTCCTATCAGCTCACAAGGAGTTTGATGCACTGTCCTACTTTAGAATTTTTCAGGGTTTTTTTAGGGACGAGTTTTTAGTCAATGAAACATGCTCTCAGAAACCCAAACCAACCCACTTTTGGGAAGGTATAGTCTTGAAAAGACTTTCTAGGCATTTTCCAGAATGCTTGGGACCAACTTTGGTTAAGTTAGGCAATGAATGAGTAGGAATATATGTTTTGAGTTTATTTAACTCTCCACTGTAATCAGCTAGCATTTGTTTCAAATGGGAATACTTGTGACAACAGGGTATTTTAATAACAGAACCTTTGTCAATCATCCTCTGTCTGCAGGAAAGTCACAGACCAATCACAGCAATGATTCCCACTGAGGCTCTTGTCCTGATAGTTCTGTGGCTTGAAACTGATGCCTGAGGCACCTCCAAGTCTGAGGTACTTTCGAAAGCATTAGGCATTCTGGTCCAGCTATTTCCATGGCTGCTGCCATGTGCAAAGAGCTGAAAGGCAGAAAAGGTACCCCCGCCCTGACTGGGACTCACAGTCACCAAGGCCCTGTTCACAGCAAGTATTCACATACAGAGTAAAGCACAGCATCCCTCCTGCTGTGGGATCTGCTCCCCAATAGCCAGACTAGTCACAGTTTTGGTAGGGCTCAGTGAGGCAGGATATGAGAGGTGACTGCCATGACCAGAGACATTATCCACTGACATGGAAGTGTCTGCAAGGAGCCAGCAGGAGAGTATGTGGAAGGAAATCACATTTTGGAAATAACACAATTTTAATCATCAGTGGAAGTAAATTAAAAGATGCAAGCCTTCAAGGATTCTTTCAAGTGATTTTTGGTGAGCAAATGTCCTCATAGGCAACAGGAAGTCTTCCCTCTGGGAAAATTCCACTTTGGAGAGGTCACTAGAAAGAGATCTTCAGCAGCCTGCTTTAAGTCCGACTGTGAGACACCCTGGTGATGTCCTGAACATCCAGATGTGTTAGTTCAGCACCCAGAACATGAAAAGATGGGAACAAAGCCCAGGGTCAGTGAGGTACTCAGTCAGGTAGATGCTGCTCAAGATCGTTGCTTCAGTGTCTTGGGAAGAGGGAGGCTCTGGGCAACATAAGGAACAGATAACACTTCTGAAAGGAGAGAGAAGAGTAAATGTGGCCAGGGACTCAAGTGTGTGTCTCTCAGGCTATGATGTGCAGTATTCACTGAACCTCTGATAACTGGGGAATGAAGAAAACTAAACTAAGATGACACAAAAGCCACAGTTTTCAAGCAAAAAGGGGCATGTGGCAGTTCAGATATCCAAAAAAAGCACAGCACTCATGATAAGAACTGGAATTGCCTATTCTGTCTTTCAAATTTAGCATCAGCCAGAAGCAGTAAAATAACTGCTCTATATTTAGTACCAATGACTCACTATAAATAGTGATAGTTTTGGTTACATACACTGCTCACTGCCTTGTAGAGTTGCCTTGAAAGTTGCCCCTACACAAGGATATCTCTGCAGGAACTCTCCCTTGGTTAAAGAAGCATTATATATGATCTGCTCCATGATCTCAAGAATTTCTGTCAGGTGTTGTGGTTTAGCTTGGCCCAGGTTTTTTCTAGTGGGGGGTCGCCACAAAGATGGCTCCTTGGTGAAGCTTCTCGAAGCCTTCACCACGTCCAGCTCTGAGGTGATGGACATGCTGCTGGCCAAGCCTGGGCCAATTAGAGATGTTGGTTACGCCTCTGTGAAAAACATATTTAAGAAGAAATCAAAACAATGGGTGCACGCACTTTTCCTTAGCCAGAGGAGGAGGAGTAGGTGAGAGTATGTGAGGGAAAACAACTTGGAGAGACCAAGGTCAGTGGAGAAGGAGGGGGAGGGGGAGCTCCAGGTGCCGGAGCTCTGCAGCCTCTGCAGGCCGTGGTGAGACCCATGGTGAAGCAGGGGGTGCCCCTGCAGCCCATGGGGGCCCACG
>VZRN01006455.1:247995-286716 GCA_013397935.1 Dasyornis broadbenti
AGACTGCTTGCCTGTGAGGGGACCAGCGTCACTGTAGCAGTGTCGGGCGGGCTGCCAACAGTGAGACCCATGGCTACGCAGAGGAAAAGAGCCTCTCACCCAGGCAGGGGAAGAAGATCTGGGTGATGAACTGACCTAACCCCCTCCCCACCATGCCTTGTTCTTTTGTGCAGCTGCTGGGAAGGAGGGAGGGGGGTGAGCGGAGAAAACAGTGGCCTTGCAGGATTTATTTTACTTCTCATTTACTCCTCTGACTCTGTTAGTAATAAATTAGATCACTTTGCAACCTAAGTTAGTCCTGTTTTGCCTATTCTAAGTGTGTCTTCTCCTGGGTTTCCTTGTCTCAACTCATGAGCCCTGGGTGTGGGTGTGTTAATTTGGGGGTACCTGGCATTTGGCCATGTTCAAACCATGACACAGGCCTTGGCCTTTGCATAATGAGTTCAGTGGTGAAGCATCCCATGAGTGCCCTGGGAACTCTTGCATGGGTAAGGTGGGAACAGCACAGACTGTACCAGGTACTGTGGGTTTGCTGCTGGGACAGCAAGTTCCTTCCTGCTGAACTTCAGCTTCATGGCATCTGCTGGTGACGGGCTGGACACTTCATCTATGGAGATGTATGTGGGGAGGACTGTAAGGATGTTGATTGCACTCCAAGTCAATGTCCTTGAAAAAGAAAAACAAATATCCATTTAGCTAAGTGAAAATCTAGGATTTAATTCCCAGGTTTCTTTTAAATCATGATGCATCACTGACTCATACTTTAACCTAAAAATCTTGCCCTTTCACAAATTTTAGATATTTGCATTTTGGAAAGGGCCATTTGCCAAGACAATAATATTTAAGTGATTAAATATGAAGTTGCAGATCTCTTTTGTTTGATAAAACCCTTATAAATATGAAATGAGTGAAACCAAAAGACAATGAGGAGTCAAGCAAGTCAGTCCCAACTGCAATGGCTGCACTACTAATCACATAACTAAGGGTTATTTAGGCTTTGGAATAACTGGAATCACCTCTATCTGCCCGTGTGTCATGGTCCACCAATCCCCAAATATGAACACCTAGCCCAGAGCCACAGATTGCTGCAGCTCAGCCCACATGTAAAGGTTGCAAGGAAAGCACGTTGCATGGATGGAGCCTTTGTTCCTTATCCAAACAGAGCAACTCCAGTGCCCACAATCCACTATCAGCTTAGAGATTCTTTTCTATCACTATTCTTAACCCTGGTTCCTCATAAATACATTCACAGGCACCGTTTGAAAGTCACTTCCTTATTCAAAAGGAACACAACAGCAGGAAGATGTTATGCAGTAACACACCAGGGCCAGCTATATGCAAAGGAAACCTGCCCAAACTAGTTTTTCCTCCTTTTTCTGCAAGGCAGCAATTTTTTTCTTTAACTTTCTCACTCAAGGGCTTATACGAGTATACAGCGAAGAGGCAAAAATCCATTTCATTTTCCTCTCTTTCAGGCTGTCATCAGCTTCATTGCCACGACACCAGACCTCCTTTTACGTTGCTTCATGAGTACACAACTGTGTCATACACTTCAGGCTGACTAAGCACAGAATTCCAGCAGCATTTCCATGGCTCCAAGCCCTGATGCTCTAAGTGAGAAATGGAACCTGACTGCAGCACTGCATAAAGCGCTTTCCCTCTTCTTTCCCAGGGCTGTACCCATCAGAATCCACAAGTTTTGTGTCACTTTCATACGAGGCTTTCCTCTCCAATTTATCATTCGCATCAAAAGCGTGCCCCTAATCCGAATACCTCACATCAGGTAAGGTAACAATACAATACAGATGCAAGTTGTCTGTATCTTCCCAGGGCCACACAACTTGTAGAAAGTGTTTATAGCTCCAGATGCCTGTATTATTGAATTTAAAATAAAAGCAGCATTATTTGTAGTTTCAGTGGACAACTGACTTGATGTGATTTATCTGCACAGAAAACTCTGTTTTTCAAAAAGAAAATTTTCACTTCAGTCTTAAAGAAAAAAAAACCACCAGAGAAGCACATGGATAAAAATCTATTTTGAGGCCCTACAACATAAATTAAGTTAGCACAGCAGGGCTTTCACCGTAATAATTTAACTTGTCAGTTCACATCATTGACTAACTTCAAAAATTCAAGAATTCTTGTGGCTTAGCTGATCAATATAATAAACCGTTTGGAAGGCTCTGCAGGAATAGCCCAGTCTTAATTTGAGGTCAGTTCTTATTCCTTTTAAGTCTCATTAGCAGAAGCCAATGTAAATCCAGAGCTGTGAGGACAAAAGCAGAAAGCTTTGCATCAACAGCAAGGCCAGCACAAGGAAGCAATGTCCAGTTGAGTTGTATGCATCTCAAGTGCAATCTCTTCCAGGTCTCTGCCATGGAACAAAAAGCCTGTGTAATCCCTGGCAATACGGAGGGAGAGTCCTCTCTAGTTTCAAGCTGAAAATCGACCAAAAGTGTACCAGGCCAGCTTTGCAGCTAGCACAGAAAGGCTTCATTTTAATACATTCTGCCGAGAAAGCCAATCTCCAGCAGCCAGGTTATTGAAAGCAGCGCGCTTAAGCAACTGTTACCTTTCACCCTCCATTTTCTCAAGCAATTCCCTGAATGTCTGTCCCAGCCTGGGACTTCGTACAACCTCCTGCAGTCACAAGCCAATTCTGCGTGAGCTGACTGCCACCAGGAGCAGCACAGCAGCACCAGCTTAGGCATGGAGCCACCAAGAAGCCCTCAAGTCTCAAGTCCATCCATGCAGACTTATCCCTGGAGTCCCAGCCTCAGCTGCAAGGCAGTGCAGCTTTAGGGAAGCCAGAGCATTGCAGGCTGTGTGAATTGGGGCCCACTGCCCCACCATCAGCTCAAAAGTTGGCTTCAGAAGAGGGTCAGCTTTGCCCCTGGGGAGAAGTCCGGTTTTTTTGGTACAGAAAAGTCACAAAAAGTATTTCCCCCTGCCAGGTGTTAAGACACTTGTTCCAGATTTGAACAAGGTGTACTAAACCTTGTCCCTCAGCTCTCCTCCTATCAACTCACACAACATAGGTGTTACACGAAATGGATCATCACTTAATCTGTTAGCAATGCTTGCAATGAGAAAAGCTCATAGAGACCTCACCATAAATTTCTCATGTTTAAATGGAGAAAAAGGCATGGAGTAATGTCATATACATCAACTTTTCAAGTGGAACAATTCTGTGATACACAGATGCTAATCTTCCATGTAAACATAAGGCGGTATAAAGTGTCTAACATCTAACTGAAAGAGAAAGATCAATTGAAAGAGCATTTTTAAGCTGTTTTTCTCCCGAGGAAAAAGGCTTCTTGCAGTAAATGGTGCTTCCTTCTGAAATCTATTTTCCCAGAACTGAACATTGCACTTAGAAAAGAAATCAAAGTGAGCTATCTAGGAGGAAGTTTTAACTTCTCATGAAAGCTTCTAGATACACCATTTAAGACAGAACCATGACTCCTCACGTATAGGCATCTTTACAGAAACAAGGACAACATTCACATGGCCAATTCTCACTGGCTGACTTGGTTCAGAATTCCTCCATTGTGGAAAGCCCCATCAGCCGATACCTGCCCCGATGACTTTTGTAATGGGGGGGAAAGTTTCCTTTTCCGCTAGAATTAATCCATATCCATAACTGTCACTCTGCTTTTTATTGCATTCATACTGAAGAGTGACTCAAAGGAGACGCGTGGCTGTGTGCAACAGCTGAGTATCGTTGGTGAGCAGGCCCAAAAGTACAGGACAACTGGGATGTCAAGACTGGTCCCAGTTTAAAAGCTGTGTGATTGTGTGTAATCAAACCCCAGGCAGGGCAATTTTCCTTCTGAACCAGCGGAATCCCCGACACTGCTGCTTCTTCCAGACACTGTTCTGTCCATCAAGTTCTAATGTGTCCTGCTTGATGCTCCCAGGCTTTTTCCTTTCAGATGGCTGGCACTACTGCATTCCTAAACCACCAGCCTGTATGGAAGGACTCATTCGTGGAGGTGTTAATATTCACCCTGTCACCACATAATGGTGCTGAAGCAGAGTTTTAGCATTAGTTTTATTCACCATCAATACTGTTTACATGAATTCCTTTTCCATGAGCAATATATCTTTTGCAAGTTCCTATTCAGCACATTATCCTGAAAGTCATAAAACAGAAGGAAACAAATCAATAGCATCTAATCTGAGTATGGCTCAGTTCGGTGCTTTTGGTTAAAGGAAAATTAACTGATTAGCAGCCGCCTAGTTTTAGATACAGCATCAAACATTGCCAAATAGAGTTCATCTTTCAATACAGTAGTCCAGATCCAATAAGACACTTAAAAATATGATAGTCAAAATTAACAAAACAACAAAAAATCCATTCATTAACTTCTGTGGTATAATTTGAAAATAAAGTAGTTCTGCAGATAATTGCCAGATTTCCGTATTTATAAAAAGATGGCACATATGGGGATAATAGCAAAAATGGAAGTACCACTTTTCTATTAATATGGAAATTCAGAAATTATTGGAGTTATCTGTTATAAATCAACTTCCTCATTTTTTGCTGATGGAAATGCCATTTATGCACTACAATAAATTCCAAAACTACTAATGCAACTCCCCTCTCACTCTGATAAATCAGTGTAATGGTTGTCATGCTTATCCTCAAATTTGGCAGGAGTCCTGCTCTTAGATTAAAATGGGTCAAGCCAACACTTGGTGCAGTACCATGACAGGTTTTGAAGTTAGAGCAAGGAGGGATTTGCTCACACAACCTTGTTATTTGCTTAGTGCAGCTGCCCCAAAAGAACACTGCCCAGCCACAAGGTAGCTGCATTATTCACGTGAACTGACCAAAGCAGGCCATGGGATTCCAAGGTGATATTTCATGTGCTTGCAGTGGGGGAAAGACTTAGTGGAAATGGGCAAGAACAAGATTTTTCAAAGATTTGGTTTGTACACCAAGAACTGCACACTGCTTGATATCAGGGTGATGCTAGCCTATCATCTTCCATAGCGGAGTGCAGCGGTGGATGCCTTCTTGTGGAGCAGAAGAGTCATCTGTCATTATATAGAAACCAGTCAGATGCTGCAATTGCAGTATTTTTTCAAGTGTTGATCCCCTGAAGATATTGCTCCTCTTTCCCAAAAGTGGTTTCACAGTTCTCTAACACCTCTAGAGGATGTGGCAGTTGATGTGAGTAGCTTATACCAGGGCCTAACATGGGGCTCCTGCCCCGTCTTAATGCAAAATGTTCTACAGAACAGAAAGGGTAATCACTGACACGTGGTATTGTTCTCCAAGTTTCCCCATGTACAGAACTTTTCCTTTCTCAAAATGAACATCAGAACCTCTGTTAGTTATTTGCTGCTCTAAATGAGCGAGGGTATTCAGCCTGTTGATGTTTTGCCTTCATAAGGTGGACCACAAACAGCACAACAAAAAGGCTTCCCAGTGGAGTTTCACAGATGTGAAAGGACCTGTCTCCCAAAATGATGCTACTTTAATCAAATCAAATAGGAAAAAGCATCCCGTCAGGCCTTTTAAGGTAGCACCTGCTTGCTGCACAGCCTGTAAGGCAGTTGGCTGGACCAGCATTGCACAGGCACTGCACCGTCAGAAGCAGCAGCAACCAAATGGGAGCGGTAATGCCCTTCCCTGCTTTTCCATATTCACACATAAAAAGGGGGAAATACTGAAGCTGCATCCATCGACATCAGCCTCACAAAACTGTCTCTGCAGGGGAATTTTTCAGCCTGAAGAAATCAAACAACGGGCTGTATCACTACTCAGCAGTAGAGTCTCTGTAAGCATGGATGAGGAAAGATGGCTCTCACGGGTTATGAGAATGAATTTATTATTCATAGGGAGACACCTGGAAGAAAATTTGACTTTAATCCCATGTGTTATTAAGTTCTAAGTGCAGCCCAAGATCTTCACAGGGTCCTCAGTCCATCTGTCCACAAAAAGAAAGCTTTTCTATCAATATTTCTGTCTCTTGCCAGACTCTACAATGTCTTATGCATAGCTCAGAGCACAGAGCAGGCAGCTGAGACACAGGATCAGGGCTTAACACAGCATGGACAGGTAACATTCTCCCAACTAAAGCAGTTCCACAGGCAAGGCTGCAAGCAGCACCAAAGCCCAGCCAGGCACGTGCCTGTCACCACTCCATACCTAGAGTCAATAAGCCCATGAGTATCCTTTATACTCTTCCTTGTCACTATGGGTGTGGTTTAACTGTGTGGCTTCAAGCTCAACAGTGACCTTCCCCAAAGTCACTTCAAATGCTTTTGAAGCAGTGAAGCAGCATTTGGAAGATTCAGAAATAGCACTCCTGCACAGGTTAATGAGGAGCCATGAGCCCTGCTGATACCTCCTGCCCACTGTGCTGCTTTGTTTTGTGAGAATCCACAGAGAATCCTCTGCCACAATCACCGTGGCTTCCCCTCCCACCACAATACTCTACACCCAAAGCATATTCCGGAGTTTAAAGGTCAAACAGAAAAAATTGCAAGATGATGACATGAATAATTTGTTTCAGTAATTTAGCGGCATTGGTTTGTTGTGATTATTGTTACAAACTCCTTTCGTATTTACAACTGTGATCCTTTTAACATCTGAATAATTTATATGCAGTGATCAGTGATGTGTGTGTCAGAGATTCAGGAAAATTAGCTCCTCTAGTGCTCCCTGACTCTAAGAGAACATATTTTCCGATCCAATTATATTGTTTCTCTGTGGTTTGCATTTTGAATAAAGAGAAGCACCACGCCAAGAGATTCTGAATGGGAGCCACGAGATGATCTGCACTTAAGATGTAGCCATACAGACACACCCATAAGAAATGCCAGTAAATTTCATCTTCCCTGCAAGAATCCAGAAAGCGTCAAGAAGATGGAAGAATTGTATTTTTCAGCAACTCACACTGTGCTGCAATCTGAACTCAAAACCAAACAACAGAAACAAACAACCCCAAAGTAGACACTTCTCTCTCCAGCACATTATAGAATAAACTGAACAAAGAGAAGGAGCTGAGGAAGAAAAAAATTACACGTTGTTATACTCATTCTAACTGTATGCAGCCCTTTTGGGCAACAGGGATCCTGAAGGACATTGAGGGAAATCCTGTAACTTCAAAGACCCAAAATAAGAGATGCTCTATAAATATTGAAGTCCAGCTAGGAGACAGATGGAGATTGGTAGCACTAAAACTGAAAGAAGATAGAAATTGTATGAAGCAAAGTTTTTAAGGGGGCTTTAAAGCCTGGGGCAGGTACCAAAGCTGTAACCTTTCATTGCTGGGCTGACATCCTGCTACAAACCCTCTTGGACAGAGATAAGTGTGCCCAATACCTCCAAGTAACAACAATCAAGAAGAGCAATACAGATAAGACAACAACAATCAGTGATTTTGGTTTAACATGAGACATGCCTGACAGAGTCTCCTTGGCACAGGAAAGGCAATCTACCAAAAGAGGGGCTGATGGAATCAAGGTTCAGTCATGGCGAGTGAGGCTGGATGGCAATATCTAGATCAAGTTTGGTAGTGACATGCTCCAGGGACCCATCAAACACATCTATTCCTGCCTGGAGCTGCAGAGCCTGAACAGCTCGAACACAGTGTGTGCACTGCATTACAATGCAGCTCCAGCAAGATCAAGATAGGTGTAGAGACACCCTGGCCTTCAGGAAACTCTTGCAGGCATGGTGCCTCAGACAAAGTATAATTCTCCAGGATCCATCAAGGTGTTTAAAAAAGAATTTTTAAAAACCCGTTAAAAAATTGCAGGTCTGCTTCCCTGTCTACCCGTGCCGAACACAAGCACAAAATTAATGAATCCCACCTCAGGAAACCACCACTTCAGCAGAAAGGTTGCACAGAATTTCCCACTCCCAACCAAGTGACAGATGTGAGCCATTGCTAATCTCTCCTTCCGGGAAAGGCAGAGACAGAGACAACAGCTGCCCTGGCTGGGACCAGGCTTCACTCAAAGACAAGAGGAAGCATAAAACTGCCTTTTGATTTGACCCTCACAGCTGCTCCTAGAGTATCTTCCTTCCCAGAAGGCTTAGGTCAAAGCCCACTTGTAAATTCTAGAAGTCACTTTCCCAGTTAACACGGCGTTGCTCTGAAACAGCAGTGCATAATGGAGAGGCCAGACTAGTTCCTATAAGCACAGTTTCCAGAGGCTAAAAAGCTGGAGAAGGTGCTCTCAAAAATTTCTTATACGGAGCTATTTGAGGAAGCATTAAGGTATGAGCCTGCTCCATTTGCAAAGCAGGAGAGATTTCACATTGAAAAAATAAAAAGCAGATTAAGATGCTTATGCTTAACAGATGAAAATCAGGAAAAAAATACGCTGATTGTACACATTCTCCAATATAACAAATAGAAGAGCAAAATACAAGATGTGTGGCCTAACAGCTGCAGTACTTTGAGCTGCCAGAGCCAAAACTTATAGAATATTCCTTTTGCAGATTGAAATCTGTAAGACACTTCAACATCTGCTAGAACAAGATGTTTGTTTACCACATTGCCCTACAAAATGGAATGATGTTTCTTACCTAATGTACTGAAGAATTTTTAGATGAAAGAGGGATGTTTATGAGATCCATGCAGGGTATAATTGAAAGAATATTTCCGGATAAAAATACCATATGTTTTGTATTTCCATCAAACCTATAAATATCTCTCTAACAGTTTGGGCCCATAAATACCATGATTGGGAAGAGTTTTATGCATTTGCTTAAGGCTTTTATTACTTTCAATTATCAGTTTGCTAACTGCATCTCATTTTCCTCCCGCTACATAGCATCATTCCCAAGAATAAATTCTGAGATGTCAATATGATCACTGGAATGAGCACAGAGCTGAGCAGTGCAGGGGCACACGGAACAATCTGGCTCCCACAGGGCACAGATAGCAATTCCTCCCCCACCACAAATTCCATGTGCTCTCTACAGTATATGTGACCTGCAAGATTTATTTGCTGCCTTGGTTGCAGGGTATGATGGGGAAAACCTTAAAAATGCAAACCTCCAGGAAGTCCCAGCTGCACAGCAGAGCTATGTAATGTAATTCCTCCTGCACAGCACATTAGCAGGAATAGTGGAATGTGAGCATAGAGAAAGAAATCTGAACTCCTAGAGAGACAGCAATTACGATACCTTACTACTGACCACATAAGAAATTCTTACTGTCTTTATAAAAAATAATAAAATATAAAACATCAGTGTTTTCTAAATCCTACCATTGAAAGAATCCTTTCCCCCATATGAGCAGGGGAAACTACCAGCATTTTAGAGAAAGATGCCATTTTCACTTTTTTTTTTTTCCACTGTACTATGGTAGTACAGGAGCACTGTTTGCCCTTGTTTCAAGAGAAACTATTTTACTATCAGTCCTGTTAAAATCTGATTTGTGCACTACCTTTTCTGTTCCCTCAGAATGGAAATTTTCTTAGGAAATTTTCCTAAGAAAAATTAACCTTTGCTTATTTCTTTTTCTGCTTAACTTACACAATGGTTTTATTCTTCTGATGTTTCATGCAATAAAAAAATTGGAGAACGTCTCTGCACAGTTAATACAAGCCTTGCAATTCTGTGTGCACTGTTCTGTGCTGCCAAAAATGTTATTCAGATGCAGGACCATTGAAACAGAGTTTAAAAGTTGAAGAATTCAACAATATGCATCCACCAGCGCTTGCAGCACAGAGCCATGGAGGTCAGTCGTGCAAAGGGTGAGGGAGAGAGGCCAGAAGTGCAAATGGGCTGTGCTTTATTGTGTTAGATGCAAACCATGGTGCCACGGGCCCAGGGGGAACTCATGTACAGGATTGACTTTGTATGAAAACTTCAAGAGACCAAAGTCAACACAGATGGCTGAACATCAGGCTCTCCACAGACCTCGGGCTCAGATACGCTGTTCCTCTTGGACCCTTTCCACAGTCTGAAGACACTCCTGGAACTCTCTGCAGCAGCAGCAAAGCAATGGGCTTTTCCCATTTTCTGACTCTTCAATTCCTGTGCCTACTGCAGCAAAACCACCTGGAGACTGTTTGCTCTCACAGGAATGAATGACATCAACATGGAGACTCACAAAAGCCCTCTCTAAATGAGGTGTTTCGGACATTTCCCCGGTGGTCTGGACAAAACTGCGGAGTTATGAGCACCACAAGTGACAGCCCTGTAACCTCACAAATGGATTTCAGGGCTCTGGAAACCACCAACACCAGCGAGATATGCTTTGGACATGTGTGCAGCAGCTGCCCTGGCTAAACAGCATTCCACTCAGCTCTTCCCTGCAGAAGCTTGCATACAGGCTAAAACTAGCAGGATCTCTTCAATTTACAGACAATTATGAAAAGACAGCGAGTCCTGGACACCTACAGCCTGGCAGAGCTCACACAAAGGGCAAAGTCTAAGGCAACTCTGAGCCACTGATCTGATTTCCGGTAGTTTGGTTTCCCAGACACAACATGAAAGAACAGTTTTTATACTATGTCATATAAAGCCCACCTCAAGGGATTAGTCTTTTGAAGTAGGCTGTTTCAATGCATTATTTCAGGACTTTTTCTCTCCATGTTAGATCCACTTTATGTCACACATCTGCCATATTTTCTTTGGGCATATTTTCTAAGCGCTTTCCCACCATCAGTTGTTGTAAATCAGGGCTTTAGGACATCTTGAGCTTTGGGGCAGCACTGTTGGCTTACTCTGACTAGTTAGCACTAGTGGTCTACTCAGAAATCTAGGGCAGCACTAGCTAGGCTGAAGATAAATTGTAGAGTACTCAAATATTAACTTCCAAAGGCAGTTTGAAGGAGGAGGACTCAGTGGGAAGGCTACAACCAACTGTGGGCATTTGGATGGCAGAACAAGGAGTCTCAATATACAGCTACCACTGAGGAAAGAGTGCTTCAGTGCTGTTTGCCAGCACAGTGGATAGAACACTTCACATGCCTTGTTTTAATAAGAGGATTGATTTGCTGAGAATGCTTTGGTACTGTGTGGTTACAGTCTGTTGGAATAGTTACCCCTTCATCTTAACTGACTCCCTCACATCCGTCCTTAGAAATAACCCTGGAGAGAAGCCAACAGGAAATAGGATTTCTAGATCTGCCAAAATATCATTTGATTAGATTGGATATTGAGAAAAGCCACGAGTGTTGTTTTTCTTGCTTGAAGTTACACAGCTCATGCACAAACACTTTTACACCCTTTGAAATAGGTGCAAAACTGCCAGCAACAGAAGAATGGCTGTTTCCCAGACACATTCTTTGTGCTAAATGCGAAGTGTACACATTTTTCAGAATATTATTTCTATCCATCACCTTATAAAACTTGGCACTGCGATGACTCAGTGCTGCAATTGCCTTGGTGTGATGTGCCCTAGGGCCTGTTACTGTCTGCTGATCCCTTAGGCTGGCTTAATAATCTGGAAGAAGCTTGTTCAGGTAGAAACATCAGGATAAAGATCCAACCTTAACGGTTATTTGCTGCAATTAGACTGCAGATGAAGCAGGCTTGGAAAATTCTAAGGCCTGAGATAGAAAAGTGGGTTTGAAAATTGTTTTGAATCAATGTTGGACAGCAATTTTGGCTTCAAAAAGTTCTCCTTTATGAACAGTTTTTATGGAAGTTAAATAAGCACTAATCTAACAGTACAGCTTCCAAGCACATCACTGATCCCCTTGTAAGAGTTTTGCAGAACTAATTTACTGTGGAAAAGAGCTTGATGAAATTACTCTTAATAGGTGAAAAAAATTGAGATTCAAATTTAAAACACATTAAATTTAGAATTTCCATTTCTCTACTTTCTGTCTGTGGATCACGTTGCTTCATGAAAGCAGAGAAGATTTTAAAGTAGAATTTCTTTGCCTCCCAACTGCTATACTGGAATGACAATCAGCTGTACACTATGTCATAGGAATTACACCGGAGTACAATGGCCAGTAGGAGATCAGGATGATAAAAGAACTGGTAGAAATTCCATATCTGTACAATTTGCTTTCCATAATTACAGTGCTGTAAATAAAAAAGGAAGCTCATCTACTCCCATTTAAATCAGAGGCTCCCCATACAACCTTTTGTAGTGCAGTATGATATTACTTTTTCATGGCCAATACCTCTTACTGCCTCCAGTGAAGATCCTGTTCCAGTACTGAATATAAATTTAGGATGGCATATAAAAGATAGGACCCAACTCAGCTTGTGCACTTAAAATTTGGTTCAACTGACAAGGGAAACTTTCCTTTGACCCTTTTTTTCCAAATATTTCTTCAGTACCAAATGTTTTCACATAGGATATCATTCCGTGTAATGAGTTTGTCACTACTGCATTTCAGAAGAGCTTAGCTGGACGTGTTCTAATCAAGACACACTCAGTTTCTTGGTGTCTGAGCCTGACCCCAGATAGCAAGGAAGAGGAAAGGAACCCAGTTCTGCTGTTCCCAGCTTCAGAAACACGACCCTGCTTTAGCTCGTTTGTCCTTCTACAAACATACCAGCCAAGGAATAGAGTCCGACTGCACCGGTGGCAGCCACTTACCTTTCCTAGAAACAGCTGTCATTGCAGATAAAGAACTGAGCTGCTGCTGGCAACATCCTTGTCCATAAATTATGTTAATGTTTATTCATAACATAATTTTCACTTTTACACGATATCTCATAATCTCAAAACCCTCATTAATTTCAATCTCCCTTGAAGACTGCAATTCACTGTCTGAGAAACGATGGGACAAATGAATAGAAAACTTGAAATAGAAAAGTTAGAGAAGAGAAAAGTGGAAATCAGACCCTGAAAATAAAATGCAGCCACAAAGAAGCACTGTGCAAGGAAATGAGCAAGGGTTTGATTGCCCGTTCTTACAACAGCTCTGAAGCCCTCTGTGAAAGGCGGTAACAAAACTGAGGACGACCATGTCGTGTTCTTCACTTTGAAGGTCCAAGACAAGTCTTAGAGAAATCCTAAGCAAACACTAGAAAGAAAGACTAGTATTAAGTACTAAATTCTAAAATTACATTTTTTACAGGTTTCCAATTGCATGAAAGCATTTTGGTAGAACTTTTTTACAGCTTATTTGGTGTTTAAGGTGAAACCAAGGAATGGTTATAAATGTAAGCATTCTTCTTGCTTTGGAGATGGAAACATACCTGCATGTGCCTCGAACCCAGAACCAACAGAAGAGTACCAGTAAATGTGGGGGGTTTTCACACCAAAATGCAAAACTCAGCACTTTAGGACTAAAATTACCAACAGCCAAATCCTGGGAGAGATGATAAGAGAAGCCATGCCTTAGACAAGATTGTGCCTCATTCAGCAGAGTGACTGGCCTTAATGCATTCGCCTTGTAGATGCCAAAGGTAAGACCAGAAGCAGCATCTTCTCAGCAGCTGGAGGTCACCAACAGCTGGGGATTCAGCACTGACTGAAGAATATTCAAGAATATACAAGAGCTAAGAGAATGGGTTAAAGCAGAAGTTTGAAATGATTGCTTGATATATTGCAATCATAGCTCCGTCTATCACGTGTGTGTTACAGGGGAGTGGAGCCCTGAATAAACACCGCGGTGATTGATGCAGTTGAACATGAAGAGCTGAGGATGTTTGCCTTGCTCTGCAACACACCAATGTATCTGAAAATATCATTTAACCTATTAAGCAGCTGGCTTGGGTGCAAAGGAGAAGAGTTTCTCTTTTCTTGGATGACACTATACCTCCCACATCAGTGATTCATTCCTCTCAGCCTTGGGAGAAGCAGCCTTCTTTCCTAGCTTATAAACACATTTGTGAAGTATCTGGCAACACTGGTGATCTCTGCTCGGAATTCCTTCCCTTATCCTGCTTCCTCCTCAATTCAAACAGGCTCTTAAAAATTCCAGTAGACGACCATAAATATTTTTATTACTGTTTATAATTTTGTTGGAGAAAAAAAACCCTCAATCCTTAAAGGTTTTGGAAGAGGTCACACATTTAAACTGCATCTATTCAAGAGCTAAATATGTTTCCTGTGCTTTCCACATTAATTGCCATTCCAGGAATTCACTGGTACAAACATCTCACTAATGCCCATGAAGAAAACTCAGTCACAAGATTTTCCCCACAAATTGTAAGAAAGTAGGATTTTTAAGCTCTATTTCTGGAAATTCAAATGCTAGATTGAAAGTGTTTCTTAATGACATATTTACATGCTTGATGCTAAAATCAGAACTAGCCCAAATGTCTACATTTTTAATGGAAAAACAGGGTTGACCCAGTTTTTAATCACACAATCTGGTTAAAACCTTCATGCTTTTCAAAGAAAATTGTGCTTTCTAAACTTATTTATATAAATTTACATTCAATTTGATTTGTTATTTTTTTTTCTCCTTTTTTGGAAGTTCTTTCTTTCCACTGTTTTCCTTCACCAGGAACTGGTTGATGTGATAAATGCAAACACCCAAACAAAACTGCAACCTGAAATTCACTTCAAAGGTTTATAAATATTTTTTTTAAAATCCTGTTTATAATTAGTTTTATAAGTTAATTTAAAATTTTTCTTCACTATATATTTATACACGTACACAGACACTTTACATAGTAAAGACCGTGTGGTTGAAGGTACCTCCTTGCTCCCTCTCTGTAGTTCCATCTCCACAACTTCACTGGATCACCACTGGCAATCACAGCAGTACATCCAAGATCACACAGGGTTCTGGAATACTGGACACTGATTCCAAGTGTCAGAGACATTAGTGCTCCCTTGGCCAGTCCTTCCATGTAACAATAAACATACTCTCATCCTGATGATCTGAATAAGTGAAAGATTTCCACTCTGTATTTATGAGTTCATTTGCGCTGAAGGAAGTTTCTCATCTTAAAGAGCTTGGCAGAGGTGAGGTCAAGCTTCTGCTTTGTTTTGGATGATGCTCTTACCTTTCTCTGCAAAAAGAAGCATAACACCGATGACAGGAGTACAAATGGCACAGGTTCTTCCTTGAACCATATAAAGGGAGTGTCTGGAGAAGCTGATAAAGGCATAGATTGCACTATCAGGGACAAGATTTCTGCTGCTTTAAGAGCCCTCATTTCTACTTTCTTCATAAGAAGCAATATTTATCAAATGCTAAAGCCTCTTTTGACAGGTTCAGCTTTGCCACAAGTTGGTTGGTAGTCACAGCATTTTCGGCCTATAAAAAGGAAACAAAGCTGGGAGCTGATCCAGAGTATATGTTCTGTAGAGAGCTGGCTGAAATTACCTCAAACTGATTTCATCAGGCAGGACACTAAAAGATCACGACTGAAAGAGGAAAAAAACAGAAACACAGACCAGCAGAAAACAAGAAGATAGCTCTCCTAGGAAAGCAATTTCAACAAAGAGATTATAATTCCTGAGAGATGGGAATTGTAAAGTATAGACGTCTTTCCAGGTCCTTCAGGACAAATAGCATGATTACAAAGAACAGTCACTCTGTAATGACAGATTACATTCTGACCTTAGTGACTGTCAACATTAAGATAAGTGAGGTTTGCTTCCAAGTCAACATCCAAGCCACTGAAATGACAGACCCTGTATATCCCTAATCAAACACAGCTCCAGCCCTCACCTCTGTGAGGCGTGAATGTTCTGCTTTCTGTTCAGCCTCCCACTACATGTAGTCCCAAACAGAAACATGGAAGTACCACAAGACTGCTGTTCTGAAAGAAAAAAAAAATCTAAATTGGCCAGTGTAAGCCATCCTCAAGTGGCATCTATAGTCATACACATACACGTATACACATATACAACACATGGGGATGCAGTAAAGCCAGGCACTTTAGTATAAATATGCACTTTAAAGATTTAATTTCTACAGCTTTGGTGGTTTTCCCCCCAGTGCCACTGTTAGGAGGTGATTTGGAACACATTGCACAGCTGAGCAGGAAGGGCAGCCCATACTGACAGAGGAGCTCCTTGCAGTCTCCTGATGCATGTCTTTGCAGAGCAGAGGGAAATAGGGCAAGCAGACTGCATTTGTAGTGCGTGGAAATAAAACCTAGGCAAGCTGCATTCAATCATTCACCAGCAGTGCTGGCTGACTGGTGGGGTCCCAGCTGACTGGAGGTTAGCAAATGTGATGCCCATCTACAAGAAGTGTTGGAAGGACGATCCCAGGAGCTGTAGGCCTGTCAGGCTGATCTCGGTGCTGGGGAATGTCATGGAGCAGATCATCTTGGGAGCCATCAGACAGCACCCACAGGACAGCTAGGGGATAAGGCCCACACAGCATGGATTCATGACAGGCAGGTTGGGTTTGACCAACCTGATCCCCTTCTATGATAAGAAGACCCACTTAGTGGACGAGAGAGAGGCTGTGGATATTGTCCTGGGCTTCAGCAGCCCCTTTGATACTGATTCCCACAGAATTCTCCTGGAGAAGCTGGTAGCTCTTGGCCTTCACTGGCTAAAAGCTGGCTGGATGGCCGAGCCCAGAGAGTGGATGCTTACACCCGGGCAGGGCTGGTCACAAGTGGGGTTCCCCAGGGCTCAGTACTGGGGCCAGTTCTGTGCTATGTCTTTATCCACGACCCAGACAAGATGCAGCCCTCAACCAGTTTGCAGATGGCTCCAAGGTGACTCCGAGTGTCCAGCTGCTGGTGACAGGAAAGCTCTGCAGAGGGATCTGGGCAGGCTGGATCCAAGCCAAGGCCAATGCCATGAGCTTCAATGAGCTGAAGCGCCAGCTCCTGCCCCTGGGTCACCACAAGCCTTGGCAGAGCTACAGGCTGGGGGCAGAGTGGCTTTTTCAACCTAAACTGTTCCATGATTGTCCTTCCTTCATCTGGAAATTTTTTCAGCGACTGGGGTAGCTATAGAGCCAAAGCTGCGTAATGGCATGATCTGTTCTTGACGTGCTAAATTTAAAGTACAAATACATTCGGACTATTTGCTGCAATATTAAGGATTTTCCTGTTCTGAGAGTTGCTTGCTATGATTCAAATGACCTGTCTTCTATCTTCTGTCGTTCTTGGGGTTGCGGGGTGTTTTTAACTCTATGTCATGGGCCTTACTGGAGCCACATTCCAAAGGAAAGAGTCTCTGCTATTGCCAGCTTTGCACAGGTCGTGTTTAAAGGTGTAGTGCAACGGGGTTTGCTGGGGTAGATTGACGAACAGTAAAGGATTGGTTGAATTGGACATGCAACTTAACAATGAATGAAAATCAAAACAGTCGCAGCTGGATTTCAGTTCATGCCTCATTCAACACTAGTCAAGCACAAACTGCAGTAGGTTTTTATGCAGGCTATAAAAAATTCAAATTGTTTTTGTACTGTGACTTCATCATACTGAATTTTTAATACTTATAGACAGACTTTAGGTAAACAATCACAGAAGACACTTAAATTGTCTATGACTTCAGGAATTGGAGAGGTTCTTGTCAGTATGTTTCTGAAAAATTAATCGAAGTGTTTGTGGCTAAACTAACCCTGAATTCAATATATTTATCAATATTATTTTTGCCAGATGTTAATGTGCTTAATTTGATACATTAAAAGCTGGCTTATTTGGTTGGAAAATCTGAAATATAATATACTGCATTTTCAGTTTCCAGTTTTTGTATTTCCATTTGCCTTTATACTCTAAAAAAGCAAAGGGACTCTTCTGGTATTCTACAAAGGGCACTCACTGTTATCAAACATAATGATAAAATAAAATGTAGATCTTACCTTAAAAATTTGACTGACACTTTCTGACTTCCAAGATCCAGAGAGATATACCATCACTGTCCTGGATATACTGTACCTAATTTTATGGCTTCACCATGGTAAAGTCATAGCATATCTCCCAGGGACACAGGGTTTCCACATACACTGGAAATGTCAGTGCTGCAATATTTCTACATTCAACAGACTGTAAATTTTGTAAGATTAACTACTGGCACTCATAATAAACTTTGTTATCAGTGTATGACAAATTAGACTTATAAATTAAATTCTGAATCAACTCAAGTTCTTCGGCAGAACAGGGTAAGCTGTTCAGATATTTAGGTGTCACTGAAGTTCCCCTCTTTGCAGTTGTGGTCTCCTGGCACTAGAGAATGTAGACACACCTTTTGGATAGGCAGGTTTCTAGAGTATAAAGAAGTTTTGCCCTGCCCATTAAACAGGAGGCTGCATTAATAAAAAGCTCTTTTAAAATCCACATCAAACAGAAAAAGAAGCTGTCTCAGACTGTAATTATTCCCTAGCATCTTCAAGAAAGAAATGTGCAAAGCTGCTCACAACTCTCAGTTTGCATCTATTTCTCCCTCATACCATCTGGGACGACAGAGGGTGCCTGATGCAAAGCTCCAGTCAGGTTATCTGTGTTGATTTTAGCTGGTTTTGAATCATGCTCTAAAAGAGGGAATGTTACTTGCCTTTGAAAAGCACTCAGTCACAATACCCTGCAAAGATATTTAAGTGGCAGCCTAAGAACTGCATGGTGGACTGGCTGTCAGCTTTCACTAAACATGCCAGAAACACCCCGAGATTTATTGCAAAGAGAGTAAGGATAGGTTTCTAGAGCTTAAATTATGCTTGTCTTGTAAGTAAATAACAACAGACTGTTAGCACACAAACAGCTGGGGAACTCATCAGCTCTTCAGGAGCTCTGACCTGCAAGGTATGTGCCCCTGGTTGGGAACTTGATGCTAGGTTTAAATCCCAAAATGATCTCCTACTGTAGTAAATATTTACTTCCTTCTGCATGCTCTACTGCAGGTTTAATTTAGAGCACACTTTACCTGAGAAATTCAGGTTGCAGGCACCTCACCTGAGTATCCTTTTATACTGATGATGTAAGTTTGGCTTGACTATATTGCTATTAAACCTACACTTGTTGCTGTAACTAACAAACCCTGAATTTGATGGAGCACCTCATATCATGCTAGGCTAGAGAAGGACTGGAACTTTAAAGCATGCAGCTTATTTCAGCCACTAAGCACCATTCAGACATTGCTCCTTCCGCTCATTCTCAGCCTCTTGGGAGAGTCTGTGGTGAGTGGCACCCCAATATTTTCCTCTACTCATAACCAGCATTTTGCTTTCCTGGCTGTTATGGGCCTAGATTGCCCCTTCACTGCCACTGGACATATCTGCTACAGGCCAAGCAAAGTATGCTGCAAGTGTTCATGAATTTCGTAGATATTGGGCTTGTACAGATCTGCAGAAATAACTTTTTCCTATACTCCTTTCAAGCTCTTCAGGCCCTCTTTGTTTGTTGCTTAGCATGAGATCTTTCTGTCCCTAAAACACTTTGGCCACAGTATGTGAACACAGCATCTAAATCAAAGTCCCTTTAACTGGTCCCTTTAGCTGTCCTAGCCTTGTCCTGGCAAAAATTAGCTCCTGCTAGGCCATCCCATTCAGTCTTCTTTGGACAATGAATTTATTTTAATTCAGTAGATAGTTTTAGCATATTAATATTTATGAATATAAGCATATTAATGCCTGCTTGGATTGTCCTTTAGCTGCCTCCAAAGATGGGATGTGACAAGGCTCCTATCAGCTCACAGCTGATTGAAAACACAGAACTGTTTGTGGTATTTGGCTTATGAAAAAAATCAGCACTGACAGTTTGCACAACAATTTCATTAAGCATCACAGCAGGGTGATGAAGTTCAAGCAGCACAAAAGAAAGGAGCATCCTTCTTTGTGAAAGGGCTTTGTTGACATCCTAGAGCCTGATTCACATATTAGGCATTTAAAACAAAATACCTTTAAATTGCTTTTGGCACAGTATCGTGCAGCCGTGTAGGATCTGTAAAACTGAGAAGCAGAACAAAGAGTTATTTGCAACTTGCAAGAATGGTGATCTGATCACTAGTTTGCACTTTTCCTACCCATTGCCCTGAAGACAGAGGTTGACCTGGAGCACTCATAGCTGAGAAGCCTATTGTTGACAGCCTTGCCTAGACGGTCTCTCATAGGAAGCACCATTATTAATAACAGGTCAGCTAAAAAAAGGTTTAAAAACCACTTGCTTTGAAGTGTTCTGAAGTCTCCCTATACAGGTGATTTCTCATAAAACACTTCCATTTTAGTAGGTGGTTATAGCTGTTTAACGCTGAGTTAATTATATAATCAAAAGTTCAATTTTGCTTGAACATTGTCCAGAGAAGTCATTGGCTCTTGTGCAAGATCTCAGTGTACCTCGAGAAAATGGAAGATTTCAACCTTAGATAGCTAATCCCCATTCTTGCTATTTTATTTTGTGGTGTTATTTTCATACCAGTCACGTTGTTACAAACACTGAAACACAAATCAATTTCTGCATAACCGGTCTGCATTGTTTGTAGGGGTGGTGGGAAGTTCTCAGGCGATCAAGTGAACTTCATATTAATCCCAGTTCATGCCACAAAGCTGCGTGACACGGACTCCAAACACTGTCAGACACAACTCATTTTTGTAATTAACCCCAATTTTGGTGCCCTCAAGGCTGAAAACTTGACCAAGTTGGAATTATTGCATTACATTGTACATCCTACAGCTCTTCCAACCTCCTGCACAACTATCAGTGACTTCACTCACTGATCTGCCAGAGGTAGCATTTGATGCCTGAGGCAGGCAAGGTAAATTACATGCACAGCACATCATTTTTTTATGCTGGGGGTTTAAAGTCCTGCGTACGGCACATGTGGTAGAAGGCCCTGAAATGCTCTGCTTGCCCCTACAGAAAACTGGAGAAACTGGAGTAGGTTGCTTTGCAAGGCAGAAGTTTATGTGATCATCATGGGGTAACCAAGCTGGAAGGGTCCAGAAGGGCTGCTCTACATCCCTGAATGGGGATACCCTTAGAAAGTAGGTAAATTAATCACTGTACCAAACCCAGAAGTGTTTACATATAAGCCAAGGGATCCAGTCATAATTCCAACATTTTCTTTTCCAGAAAGACGTTTTCAACTGGCACTATGGGGTGAACATTTGCTAGCTAAGTTTAACACAGAGTGGACAGGTGGCTCTTGCAAATCCCCTGATCTGGCACCTCCAGCACACGCAGCCAGCATCTGACAGCACATCTGCTCCACAGCCATGCTGTGCTCTAAGAGACACCCAGCTTTAGGTCAGATAGGCTGCAACTCCTGGAACTCCTGGTGTTTTACGCACTTGAGGCAGTTTCCAAGCCAGGATGAAAGCTCGTTCACATTAGAATGCCTTAGCAAAAGCTGCCTTGGATTTAGTTCTACAGGAAGGAGTTACTCATGGCATTAATATCTTAATCTTTTCAGGTATAACACTATGTCCCTACATTTGCACCTGCTTTTTCTGCTTAGTTATGCCAGAAACCCTGGAAACCAGACCTTTACTGGAGCAGATAATTCCCTTGCATAATCTAGGATCCATCCCACTTCGCACTCCACAAGGCTGCTGTTCCACATCGCAACTCTGCTCGGCAATCAGCTGAGGAGAAAGACAGCTGATGAATAATGGATGGCTGCTGGAGCTTCTGAATAACAGGACTGCTTAAGGGAGATAATAAAAGATAAATGTGCACTCCTGCACATCTTTTCAAGTACCGTATGTTTAGCACTTTGGTCCATGCAGTTTTCTTAGGCCATAAGTAGGTATTTAGGGAGAATGTGCGGAATGGCCGTGGAGGGGGACATCTTTCAGTCTGCCAAAGTCACTTAATGTATGTAGAGGTCATTTGAGGTATCATCTTTGAAGAAACAAACTAAAGCACTTTCTTGCATTCAGAAAAGGGGAGGAACAACATTGTCTTCCCACACAAGCAGTTGTAAGCCAGCAAGAAGCTCAGGCTCCTGAACACAACTCGGTTTCAGAACTATAAATAGTTTCCAGATTCAAGCAATCAACAGGTCTCCTTTAATCTTTTAGCTTATTGAGAATATGCTTAAAGAGACTTCCAATAGATGGTTTGATATGGTTAACATGGATCAGTTTGGATATGTAGCAACCTCAATCATTTGCAGTCTTTTGAACATCAGACACATGCTACATCTGAGGCTTGGAAAGCAACTGCTGTCCAGACCTGAAATCTACCCTTATTTCTAGGAACTCTCCCTTACAGTTCACCTTGTCCATTTTTCCTCCAAACCCACTTACATACTGCAAATCTCAATTTCCTATCTCTTCCTAACTGCCAGTTTTCTTTGCAATGTATGCATTTCTTTCTTCCCTGTAACAGTCCTTATCTCTTATCCCCTCCCAAGGGATGTTAAGTTCTTCCTAATCTTCTATCATTACTCTCAGTCACATATTTATCCTTTTCCCAAAAACTCCTTCCAGTGAAAGCAATAGAGATCAATCTTCACACTGCTCCTCTGAAACACATCTGTTCCCACTTTGTTCTAATGATGTGCTTTCTACTAATTGGTTTTACATAGATTTGAAGGGGAATGGCACACTTGCCAGGAATACAGTGATTTCTCTGAATAGTCAAATACTATAAATCATCAAATAACTTGCAAGAAAAAGTACTATTAGTCACAAGAGTATATAGTTGTGTTTAGGCATTGAAAAAATAAGTGGACAATTAAGGTCCCACAACAAGATTTTTATCTTGAAATGTGTCCTTCCTTGAATGCAACCATTTGTTCTCACTGATCACCACTTGTGAACATAAATTTGGGTTCCATCCCAACACGTATTTGTGCAGATTGTACTTGAAGCTCCTTTTAACACAAACTTTTAATGCTACGTTGGGATCACGCAGTTGGTTCTGAGCAGCTAATTAGCGTACACGTTTTGAGGAAATATGACCTGGCAGTAGAATGTAGCATGGTACTAAGATGAAATCCAACAAGGCAAAGTGACTGCTCTTCAGAAATGTATCAAATCTCACTGTCTATGAAACTGTTCTAGTTCTGAGTTTTTCTGTTTAAAATCCTATTAAGGTCTTGAGCATTTATTTGGCTTCATGCACACCCATGCTTAAGAAAACCCAATCTCAGACTGTTCTGCTTCTTCTTTTGGTTTTAATCAGAAAATGCTAAGCTGAGGTGACTTGATCGTTCCAAGAATGCTTCATGAATTGCTGTGTATTTACAAAGGCTGACAAAGAACACTACACAGTCTGTGAACTTAAAAGGGATCCAACAGCAGTGGCAGAAAGAACACTCGTGTTCAGATTTTGAGAAACTTGGCTTCACTTGCTAAAAAGGGTGTTGCCCTCCATTTACACGTACATTCCATATATGACTACTTATAACTTTGATTAGAGACCCAGATATTCTAACAATTTCCTTTTCCAAGTTCACCTTAGCTTGCACTGTTCAAATCAGCCTCCTGTCTCCCTTTCCCTGCTCTGTGCACCCAAACTCATGGCTTTATTAGCCTGACTTATCGTGGCAACGGTATAGGTTCAGCCTCACCGTGTTTGTTTAGATGAACTAATTTCTTCTTTTGCTCCCCAATAGCTAAGTTTTAATTTGTCCTTTCTTCTTGCAGCTGTGCTCAGTTATATCCTATCACCTCATTGTAAAACTACTTTTTTCTGCACTATTTCATCTCCAAAACACAATTTTTTTATTTTTTTCCCCAGAAAATGAAAAAATGAAGGATGGGTAATAGTAATAGATTCTAAAACAGCCAGGACAAAGCCAACTAAACACAGCTATTAATGACACCTCTTTGCTTCTCACAGACATTGCAAAAGCAGCCACGCTCCTGTTTCCAATTCCATATAACTTCCACCTGCAAACTGCAGAGGGAACAGGTATTGCTTGGCCCTACCACATCATAAAAACAAACAGAAAAACTGAACACTAAAAGCCCAGAAAATTGAAACGTTTCCACCAAAGAAACAAATTACATTGGAAAATCCTCAACCAACCCAGTGCTTACCTTTCTAAAGACACACAAATCTTAGTTCTATGAATAGATTAGCAGCAGTTTTCCACATTCATTACCAGCCATGCAAAGGCACCTGGCCAGGCCGGACAGATAACTGCCAAAGCAAAGGGCCTCTGCAGATAGCCCCAAATGACAAATCTGATCTTTGCCATATTAGCACCCACAGAGCTGCTCCATCAGGGGCTATCAGCAGCTCCCAGCATCCAGCCTGCAGGTTTGCAGGTGATAGCTGAACAATCTGCTGAACACACATTCCATGTCATTAAACATTTAAGGATAATGACAGCCTCCCACCCAGTGGGGTCTAAAAGCCATTAAAGCCTCCCTCTTACAAAGCATGGCCAGAACATATTTTACATGCAAATCTACACCCAAGCTCCCTGTAATCACTATGCATGCAAAATGACTCGGGCTCTTGCTTTCTGAAATACTTCCTTTTCTGATTTTGTGTCTGCACAGCCATATACTGAAACAGAAGGATGTGCGCTACTCTCTGCCTGTGGACACCCCACACACAGAAAGGTGCTTGCACCGTGCATTGCCAACATTCCGTCATCCATTCAACTCGAGGCACAGCATTCAGCACGGAAACATAATTAACTGGCACACGTACAGAGTTCAGCATTACAAGTGTAATAATTAAAATAGAAATAATGTCTTATACACTAAAAGAAGTTCTAGAGATGACATTTAAAATACCAGGTAAGCTGACTTTAAGGAATCAGGTCATAATTTAAAAATGCCTTTATAAGTAGCTTTTTAAATTCCAATAAAATGGAAAGCATGTCTAAGCATATTACAAACACAAGTAGCAGAGGTTAGGAGTGGTGGGCAGGGCAGGACTAAGAGTTTATAAACCAAGATTAAATTACTCTCTCTAGAAAAGGCTGTTTTAAACGTAATAAGTGCAATTTTTAATCCATTCTGGTTCAAGTCATTAACATCAGTGTCCATAAATCATAAAGTGTGTCTTGTTGGGTGACGTGGACATGCACTAGTGCAGTCCAAGTGGTGAGCATCACCACTCTGCAATGCCAGGCCAGGGAAGCTGCTTCCCCAGAGCTGCTATGTATTGCTGTGATTTCAGTGACAAGTTCCAGGACAGGTTGTGCTACAGCAATCTGAACTATGGATTCCTACTCCAGAAAAATGAGAAGGGGGGAATGAACCTGTCTTTTGAGCATATGAATAGACTACAGAGCTCCTGAAAAAGACTGATAATTTAAGCTATAGGACAAAAGAAAAAGACCCTAAGAAGGGATCCTGTAAATCTCCCAACAACTGGACCACATCTAAGTCAGGAAGGGCTCAATTTACTGCATCTCTAATTCCCTCAGGTTCATGGGTAGCACCTCCCATGACTTCAGTCTACAAAGGTACAGAGAGCAATTCACACATCAGGATCACACTTCTGCCTGCAAGCAGCTTGGGCGGGAGGGCTGCAGCTCCACTTAGCTCTTATGGCTCGGAACTAGGAGTATTGGCTTTTAAGCAAAAAAGGACTCTAATGGAGCCCTGATTACAGCAACTGAGGCTTAGGAAGACTCTGGTCATGCTTGAGCTGGTCCCTGGGATATAGGAAGCATTACTTTGATCCTTGGCACAGTGTATTTGCTTTCCAGCCAGGGCCTCACTTCAGTCAGACCTTTGACATCTCCCAACAGCCAGCAGCTCCTGGAGGAGGAATGTGAGAAGCTTCAGGACTCATTAGCAAAGTTTCATGCCTGCTCATGACGGGGCCTCACCAGCAAAAGTGCAGCCTTAGGCAACGTCTGCTGCAGGGGTAATATAAAGATATCAAAAGTAAATTTAGACCATAGTTGATACCAAGCTACTTAGTTTAGTCACAAGAGCACAAGGCTCAGCATGAGCTGACTCGCCTGGCAGGCCTGGGGGCTAGGCTTTTATTAGCAGGTCTTATGCTCTCCTCAAATACACTTCCTCAGTTCTTCCAATCTACTGTGTGGGAAGAATATTCCTCACAGTAACTCAACTGTTAAGCGGATTTGTATGCATACCTCCCACACAACTTGAACATTCAGGGGATTTCTCACCACACCCTGGCCTAGATATATACATACATCTTGCTGCATTAACTCAATCACTGTTTCAGGGTTTCCTCTTTCTCTGAGGCTGTACTAAATTAGGGTTACGCACTGCTGTCCCCTCACCCCCTACATCGACCAAGAGAAGGGAATTGATTCAGTGGTGGTATCATGAGAAATCCAATACTAAAACAGTGGCTTTGAAATCCTCCACAAGTCAGCCAAGGTTAAATGACACAAAGTATGCTGCAAAGCAACGGGAATTCTCAAGTCATGGGAAAATAACTTAAATGTCACCAGGGCAGACCAGCTAGGATCAACTGAATTCCCCATCTGCTGTGGCCCATGCACCTGTGAAAACGGATTTCTTGAGACACACATCTAAAGGGTAGACAGCAAGTAATTCTTTTGTTCCTTATTTATAAACAATGCATTTATTTAGCAAACTAATTTCCATGATTAGATAGTAGATTGGGAAGGCTTTCTCGATTTGTAGCACTGGGCTCACTATTACAGTTCTGGATCCTTGTTTTTCATAGCAGGTATGCTGCCAATACACATCTGGCGCATAAACTGCAGATGAACATTCACAGATGGCAGAAAATACCTCAGCAAATGGTTTGCCCAGATATAGATGTGGATGAAATTACTCAGAGCGCATTGCTGGCAAAGTTTTGCACGTATGTGAAGCTTTACAAGAAATTTCTCTGCGAATAACTGTGAGGCTAATGCCTTTACTCAATGCTTAAAGAAACCTGACTGGATTAAATCTGTACGCCTTTAAATTTCATAGTGTGTCTAGATACTAGATCTGTAAAGACAGACTCTTGAAGGAAGTGGCCACGACTTACTCACTTCTTGCCATTGCACATGCACTTACCATGATTACAGGGACAAGCTGAGTGAATAGTTCTGTTCACATGCCCAAAGGTGGCTCTGCATTTCACTACTGTACACAAATTGTACACACGTTATAATAGAGTTTTGAAAAGTGTGCCCCAAATGTTTAACCACACTTAAAACTAAGGCAACTATGTTAACACTAATTAAATATTTTCACCTGTGCTAGCACATGAAATGGATGAGGAAAGCTGAAAGCATGTGGCTAAAACTAAACGTAAACATCAGTATCTTTATCAAAGAATAATGTTTTGAGTTTACTGTTCACCATATGCTATCGACCCTTGGTTTCTTCTGTTCCTTCTCTTCTTACAAGAATAAAATAATTCTATTCTTCCTATTAAGAAAGTTAATTAACTCTCTGCTCTGCAGTGTTTCTAAACAAAATATAGTGATAGTCAACAAAACCCCAAAAAACAAAAATAACAAACGAAGAACCCCCCCAAACAAACAACAACAATAAACCCAAACAAAAACCAAACCAAAAACACCCCACCAAGCACAGTGGGAGAGCTGTGCCTGAGGTTCCAGGATTTTGTCCTTAATGAAAAGCCTTACTCAAAGGGCGGTTCGTTCTTGAGGAGAAATGGCATCACTCCCATCTGGTTGCCATGCTGCGGCAATTTGGCAGAAGGGATAACAGATGCTGAGACTCCAAACTGCTCCCACACTCTTTTCCCTGTCTCTAAAGGGAGTTGCACAGAGTCATCACTGAACTGTTAATGGGTGCAAGATGTGTATTTCTGCAACACTGAACACTGTGAGCATGAGCAGGAAGTGAGGGGTGGTGAGGCTTTTACAGCTAAAAGAACCACTTGAAACTCTGTTAGTATTCAACTAATGTGTATTTTCCTCCCTTCTCTCACTAGTAAGGCATCTGCCTTCCCTGTCATCCTCTCAATGTGGCCATGAAATGGCCTGAAACTCGAAACAGACTAGCAAGGCCTGTGGAGTGAACCATAATTGTTCCTGTACTCGACTGGTCCCCAGGGAAAGACTCCCAGCAAAACAACCCAGCAAAACTGCCTATATCCCAGCTCAGAGCAATCCAGCAGCTTCATCACACAGAAACAGACAACGACTGCGTGTGAGCTGAGACACAAGTTTGTGGATTTCTCAGCCAACCAGATCTTCATTAGGCATCGTAATCTACACTGGATCTTCTTCATTGCTTCCCAGCCCTGAGCTAAGGCTCACATTGAAGACAGGAACGGACCCCTGCACAGAAAGCTCACAGATTTCCAACACCAGTGTAAAAGATGCAGAAATACTGGGGAAGGAGCACAGCAGGTCTTAATATCTGCCTGCCGGGGAACAATTAGAACACTTGTGTTATACAAGGTCTTGTTATCTGCATGTATGCAGGTAAAGCAAGTTAAAATCATTAAACTACCCATCCACAAAGAACTTTCAGAGGATACTCCATTAATTAATGTCCAATTATGTTTTGCAAGAAAGAAAAACATTCAGGTATCTATTTGGCAGATCTCATGCAAATTAAGAATTGCATCAAACTTGCAACTAACAATTTTAAGGAGATCTAAGGAGACATCTAAATAACAAATCAATTTCAGGGTGGAGGGAAACTTGCTGGAGTCCTTCAAAGTGTAGACTATTTAAACTTAAATTCATCTGGCACAAAATGGTTTCCTATGCAGAGCAATCCCATATGAATGCCCCATGCATTTTGGGTTTAAGGCCTACAAAAAATAGAAGCAGTTCACTGAGGGGTTTGTAAAATCTTGCTTCCATAACAGTGACTTCTCCAAATCAAAGTCTGTGGGTCCTAGGATAGTTATCCATAACACTTTCTCCAAGTACTATTAAAAATCCCAGTAAATTTAGTTGTTATTTCAGGGTACAAGAAGAGAAAAACCTCAGCTGTTTAGACACAGAATGGAATAATTCCATGAGTATGGGAAATTTTAGCATTAATCTGGTTCATTCCCTTAAATTAGAAATCAATACTGGGTAGAAAAAAACCCTGTTTTTTCACTCATTATGTCAAATGTTGTGCAAGAGCTCCTGTAAGGTGCAAGTTGGTTCAACCACTACAGCATCTTTTGGAGTAACTTGACCCGTATAACTGCTTCTCTCTGGGTGGTGAAAGTCCAGAATAAATGTAGTATTGTGCTGAAAATAGTGATGAGCTATACTCAAACTCAGCTCCCCTTGGTGATAAAATGAATGGTGAATTTCCTCTGTTTTCCCCGGGACTTGTCTGTGATGCTACTGGAGTTAGAACACGAAAAGGGGAGTTCTTCCAGAAGTGATCTCAGCTGGAGTCACGCCTGTAGCAGCCTTGTGCACCTAAGGGCTCCTCAGGCTGCAGACAGGGACTGCCACAGTTAAAGCACTCACAGTGCACGTAATACAGTTGCTCACCCGTGCTGCCTCCTCCCCAGCGTGGTGCATAATTTAGGCTCTACTGTGTGTTCTCAGCAGACAGATGGTGGTAAAGAATCCTGCAGGATTTGGTGCTATTTCAGTCTGGGGAATTGCATTTTTATTCCATGAACTTGACTTCCTTGGCTCCAGCCAGACAGTTCTGGCTCTTACGTGCTTTCCAGTGTAGAGCACTTTGCACGACTCCCTTGAAACCTGTGCTGCCTCACTGAGCCCCATCTGCTGGCACGAGCTCTTCTCAGTTTATCCCAGAAGTGCTGGGATAAACCCAGTCCGCTGATTTTGTGGTGCCATTCTTGTAGAGATCAGGAGGATGGTCAGTCTTCCCCAGGCACCACCTCATCAGGTGACAAAGGTCTGCACGTCCCAGGAACCACCTCAGTGTCACAGCTCAACCACTACCCTGAGCTTCCTGTGAGGCCAGCTCTGGAAAAAGGCTCAATGTGTGAACAGGGACGTGGTGCAGCTTCTCTGCCAAAACGCCTCTTGCCACTCTCCACAGCGCTTCTGACAGTGCCATACTCTTCTGCGGATGCCACTCAGTCACCACCATTTCCAATAAATAGATGACATTACAGCCAAGACTACCACATTAATGATTTTCTTCATTTCTGTGAGCACAAATTCACTTCGTAAAGCTTCAGTGATTAGTAGAAGAACAAGAATTTTGTGTGTGAAGAAATGAAGATGAGCATTCATCCTCTGAGACATGAGACAACCATAGTGGATTTCTACTGTGCAAATAACTTGTCTTAATTATTGCTTTACAAACTGATTATAAAGCCTGTACTTCAACAGGTGAGAAACACTGTTCCAAAACAGCAGATAACATCTTTTCAGCCAGAAGTCAGTCTTGAGATTTTTAACATTTTACTGAATTACTGGAAAACTCTTCACATAAATGTACAGTAATATTTCCCAATATTCTAGCACACTAGCACGCTTTGAACTTAAGAAACACTTAGCATATAAAGAAGAAATCCAGTCCTATTCCCCAGCTATCCTAGGCTGTCTGAAAATCTTAGTCACAGAAAAGGCTTTCTGTCCTGGGGTGAATGACGTATCACATTTCTTTGAAAGTAGCACATAATCAAATTCTCCTCAGCAGCTGCAAATCCATTTCTGCTGAAATAACCAACTTTCCCTCTAGATTTTTTCACTATAAATTTCCCAGGAGATGAGTAGATCACTGATGCTCTGACTCTCCATAAAACAGCAGGAAAAATTTGACCAATTAATTACATTGGCTGCTCTGTACTGCTATAATCTATTCCAAATGAAGAGATGCAGTCATATTTCCCAGGAGTCAGAAGTATCCATGCTCAGGTTAATTCCTCATAATCCTCCAAGTATTACTCTGTGGCTTGCCCAAGCTCCTCCACAAAAGCAGAGAAGCTGGGAAATGCTGTCCACTACTTCCACCAAACCATATTAACAGATTGATTCACTGACATCTGCCAGTACCATGGTTGAAGTGCTGCTGCTTAATTCCCTACAGCTCCAAACATTAAGCTTGAAATGAATAAACTTTTTAAAAAGGTGTTAATGGACGCTGCAAAAGGATTTATCCCATTAGGTCACTTCTTCCATTGCAATACTCCTGCAAAAGAGCATTTAGAAATTTAATCCCAGAGAATTCCTTCAACATTGAAGAAACCCTGCAAGAAATTCCGTGTAATAGAACACATGGAAAAGATGTCCTGTCAGGACACTTGGGAAGACAGGTCTGGCGATGTGACTTGGCATTAGTTTTGGAACAATAATTAACAGTGAGAGCTGAGGAACTGAGTTGGAGTCCGAACAGTCCTTCCCAGCTTTAGCAGGAAGGTTTTTGTCCAGGAGGCACACAGGGGTCCCTGGGTGTACTCAGTTCCCTCAGCGTGATCCAGAGGGAAGGGTGGAGGTTTCCACAGGGTTTGCAGGGACTCACTTCTGGGCTGGTCAGGAGAAGTGAGTTTCACAGTGATCTCCTTCTCATGGAAATGCAGGGAAGACAACTAAAACTCCAGTAAAAGATAGGGATTCCTGAAGAATTCCACAGTCCAGGGCGTTTTCAAGGGAGCTAAATATCATCCTGTCCCCACACTAATGTGATCTTGCCACTAAGGGAGAGGAGCCTGACCATGTTGAACCATACCTGCCATGTATGCACACATATCTAGGTACAGTCCAAAAACCCCAAGATATTTTGTACACCAAGCTTTCTAGCACTGCTGGTGTATTTTGAATTTGTACATGTAAATAACACATTTGGAATACTCAAAATTAAGGCTTTAAATCCTGACTTACTTGTTTAGCAGGTAAGATTCCAGTGTCTTAGCCCCTTACACTAGCTGCAATTTATTGACTGCACCTTTTCTTCCCCATTCCTGAAAATCTATATCATTATGGGTTTTCATTACACTATCAATACTATTTCCTGAACCTGTAGGTGTTGCCATAAAACAGTTCCTATCAATCTTCTAACCTCTCATTTCAAAAATCAAAGTTAGGCGTAGAAACATAGGTCTACACAACTTTATTTTTGGATGGCAAAAAAAAAAGAGTGCTTGGAAAATATGAAGGGAAGCAAGCAGATGGAGAAAAAAAAAAATGAAAAATGAGCTCCAAAGGATGCATCATTTTCCAAAGTAGTTCTTAGATTTGTTCCACAAACAATATAGATCTATCTTAGGGTTTGCCTTATGTGCCTTGTTACGTTATTGTATCACCAAGAGAATTCACATCCCTTTTATGAAATATTCAGGGAAAATCATATTGCTGCAGTCTACAACTGGAAGCTGTAACCTCAATTAGCATGTTAATACAGCTAACACCCCAAAACTTGTCCAGACTAAGGGCACTGCCAACAAACCACTTGGCTCTGTTAGCACAAGTGTTGCAGTGCAGCCTGAAGGTCACACAACAGGGAAGAGCTACAGAATCATGAAGCACTGCAGCTTCTTGCAGTCTTGTTAGGAAAATGCTGTACCATTTATTTTGTTTGCTTCCTGTCTTAACACCTGACATCGCCTTATTAATTTCCAGCCAAGAACTCCAGGAAACTTCTCCAAGTTCACATGTTTTCACAGAAATAATGTTCTCTAGAATTACCACTCTCTTTGTTCAAAAAGTCGTGTAGTATCAGTGCTGAAGAGAGATTTTGGGATATAAGAAATCTCTAAATGCAAGTGAGCTCCAAATTCATAAGACCTTCAAACTCAGCTACTAATTGAAAAAAAAGTGTGAATGCAGACTTAACTTTTTGCTTTTCACAAATTTTGACATGTGACTAAGCTGGTTTAGCAAGTACTCCTCAATATTCTGAATTTAGATTACAAGGACAAGATGCAAAAGTTAATGGCATCACCCACAGCAAGTGCAATCTTCCCACCTGAATCTTCCTATGCTGCCAGCTGGCTCCAGAGGAAGCTGGATAGAAGGATCTCTTGGACTTAGAGCTATCACAATGTATTTTTACTCCTGAGGATAACCAAGTTTAATAGGGCTCAGTCTTTTCTTTCACTGCTTCGTCTGTGTGCACACAGCTTTCAGCTCAGTGTTGAAACACAAAATTTCTGCAATGCCTGAATTTTGTCCAGAAAAATCTTTAGTCTAGGCCAGCAATAAACACCTGACCCTGGAAAACCACCATTTGATCTTATGGAATGCTGGTGTGCATGGAAGCTTTACCACCATATCAACCAACTTTTTCTAAAACTCCCCCTTACTTAGTGCCAGTTTAAAGAAAGGCAGCTGGTGCAGTTATTTTTGGAAGGGGCAAGCAGAAAGATCTAACAGAAATCAAGCCATGACCACCTGTATCTCAGTTCACAGCCTTCCCCTCAACACTGCAATAAGGTCTCTGCACAGGATTCCAGCTGTGTGCAGCACATTTGAGGAACAATTTTGGCTAAATGTGTATCAAGTGGCATTGCCAGCCAGCAAGGCTTTGGCACTCAGAAATACCTTGGCTTTGTCAACAGCCCTGTTCATTTCAGCACTGAACTTGTAAAATAAGAGAATAAGCACAGAATTCACCATCTGGCCCTCTGTGGATATCCAAAAAGCCATAAAGCTGCTGTTCCTGAGGAAAATGTTATTTTATAACTTGTTAAGACATCAGATCTCAAATTTACCATTTGCACTAACGCTCATTAAATTTAATATTTAATCTGCCTAGACAGTTGTATTACCACCACTTTTTCTTGTCAGAAATTAATCCAACCCCCTTTGTAGCTTGCTCAGTCCCCATCCCCGAGGCTAAACAGTCTTACTTGCAGGCATTACCTTAGAGGAGAACAGGCATGCACAACTGAACCTGACTATGGAAATATATTTCAAATAGCAGCCCTACAAAATCCATGAGGGCAGCAGCTTTAATGCAAGGGGCCAGGGAGGCAGTGAACTTTCTGTATAAACATCTGATAGCAAGGTTTGCAAGTTCAACACCTGCAGCACACCGGGACTTCAATCTCACTTCACCTGACTAGACAATTAAGAACTGGAAAATACCTCTATAGAAGTGGCTGAAAGGCCAACAAAGCCATTTGAATGACTGTGCCTCCCACATTTCCTTTTCAATTACCTATTCCTTAGAGGCTGGCAATTAATTGTTGTTTTCATCGATCCAGTCTCTCCCAGCCACCTTGCCTGACGGGCTGCTACAGCACTGCCAGCATTCCTTGTGTTCCCAGTGATACTCACTTGCGCCCATTCCACTTTGAATGGGCCTGTCTGCAGCTACCACATCCATTTGTGGCTTCAATTTCCACTGAATAAGAGATGACTAAGCCAGGAAGATGCAGGCTTTACAGTTGGTTTTTTCCTTCTTGTACCTCTCCTTTGAACACAGTCCCATACCTTCAGCTGCACAAGCCATTATCTTTATCTGCGCCAGGAATGTTGTGCCGGAGCCCCTGTTTGAAGCACATGGGTGACTGATTCCCTGCTACAGCAAAACCTCAAAAGTACCGGGTGAAAGTTTCCTCAGGAAAATAACCTGCTAATAATTTTCATTAATAATTTATTCATTTCCATTCAATAAGAACTCTTTCAAAACTGAATATATGAGCAACAGGGGCTTTCCCATCTCTCACTACAGTTGGCACACACAAATGTAGAGTCAACTTGTAGGTGAGGCTGAGCAGAGAAAGCTCATTCCTTGCTCCTTCCCAGAGACAGGCACAGTCCCATGGATCTGCACCAAAACGAAACTCTGAACCACCGAAACCTTCACCCAATTTCTGTGTCTTTCAAATTGGAGACTGAAATAAGTCACATGATTTTCCTGCTCCATGAGCTCTACTCAACTTTCTCTTAACTTTCTTTTAAGTCAGTCAATCTGCAAGAACATTCTGCTGTCTGACTTACTAGCAGTAAGAAATTAATACCCCTCATCTGGTTTTATAAGTACTTGGTCTTCACTAGATCTTTAGCAGGCAGTGATAAAGAATGGCTCAATACAGCTACCTTGATCTAGCCTAGATTTCAAAGTGAGTCCATGAGAAGGGAAACATCAAATAATCAAGATATCAACTTCAATTTCATCACCAGTTTGTCCCTGTCACGGTAGGCATGCTAAGAACGTGAGCATGAAATTATTTGGCAAGGGTACCATGGAGACAATCAGCAAGGTTGCACCCCATGGATACCTCAAGAAAGCAAAATAAATTAACTTTATTAAAATGCTTGCTATGCTCTGTGTCATACATCTTCAATAGCTCAAAATGTGCGATTTACCAGTAGTCAGCGAGATTGTTCTTAAGAATATTATCAGTGTCTGAGGAGAAAGGGCTAGTGACAGCACAAGGAATGTCTGAGTGTGTAATGTTTCTTCATTGTGAAGTATTGCCTGGGGTGTTACAGTCTAAAAAACTGAAAGACCCAAAGGCCAGACTCCTTCACAATTTATTTTTAAAACTCAGTTTCTGCCCCAATCCTTCAGCTTCCTCTGCACAAATGGAGTCATTCAAAAATGAATCGTTTGAGCAATTCCCACAGGAATATTAGAAATACTAAGTTTTGTTCCCTCTGACATAAATACGAACCAGAGCTGTGACCTAACCTAGCCTTCTCGCTTCAGTAAGTGCAAACAGACTTACTAAAGAACACAAACTTTTCTCTCCATCACTTTCTCCTAGAGGACACAGTCCATTGGAAAGGGTGAGTTCATTTTGTTAGGTCTTCATGACAAAAGAGTGAAGGTCATTTCATCCTGCACAGATGCTGCAGAAAATGTCTGGCAGTACGTGGTTTCTGACATTTGAAGCAGTACTCTGATTCTTCTAATGTGAACAGTTTTACTGCAGTTTCTGCCAAGGCCTGCATTTGGCTCTGCACAGACCAAGAACCAGCAGCCAGCATGGGAGATACAGCAGTGGAGCTCCTTTCATCTCCTAACATCTGCTTTACCCACTCCTAGCAGGCCTTCCACAGCTGATCCATCGCCTGGGAACAGTCCCCACTTGTTCAGCACATCATCTCTTACAGCACCACCCCACTCCTGAGAATTGTCCAGCTGAGCTCAGTCAAGGAAAGGCCACATGAGCCAAAACAGAGGACCCTGATTTTAAAGCTCTGCTTCCCACTGCAAACCACTCTCTTACTGAATTCTGAGTCACTTCATTTAGATCAACTTATTTATATCAACCTTTAACTAACTCTACATTAAACTTACACAAAAATATCCATCCATATCCCACAAGTCATTAAATGTAAAGGCAAGGGATGGTTTACAGTTCACAGACAGACAATGAACTGTATTCAGCATTGGGTGTCATGTTTTACTGCAGGGTGGCTACTGAAGTTTTGTTTCAAATGCTGTTTTCCACTTGTAAGAATACAGCCAGTGAAGAAAGGTTGTTATGACTCGATCCCGTCAGCAGCAAAAACCTTTATGTTCAATTGATAGCAGTTACACACAAGAGGGTAAAACGTTGTCTATACTCATAACACAGTGGAGTAATTTTTTGCTAATATGTCCAAGTCGGCACAAAGTGTTTTAATTCCTAATTGCAAGTTGATGGTAAGTTCACATCTGATTTTAAATATATCCAATTTTAAGAAGTAAAAGCACTCAAATGAAGCCTGAAGTCAAGGAATGCTGCATTTTAAACCTCCTGTACCATTAAAAAAATATGCAAGATCAGCTTTTATTCCAGTAAATGTCAATTTGTAGCATCCCTTTCTTCTTCTATCAACTGGAAACAATCTCAGAGAAACAAGACAATTTAAAAGATATGAAATATTATTTTTGTAAGTGCTTCCATGGTGACATGTCATAGAAAGGCTGTAGAGAAACAAGTTTTCCAAACAAGTTTGGAAGTAAGCAAACGACACACTGCATATTTTGATAGCAATTTTAAATGGATACCTAATCCAATAAGCACTATTTGACTGAAGCAAAGCCCTCTAAAGCACCCTTATTTCCTGTAGAATAACATTCATTTCTTAAAGCTAAGTTCTCATACTCATAGCACAAGTGTCCCCTACTCTCATCTCAGTGTACCTAACCCCGAAGGCAGCCTGTGACAACCTGTCGGCTTCCTTTACAGAAGAGAAGGATCGTTTCTATTTTGCTGTTCTTCAATGCTAATTGAGCAAGAATATAAAATTCCACTTCCACATAAGCTTTTATTAAGTGCCCTTCTGGTTTCCACGCCTGGATATTATCAAAATGCAGTTTAGGGCAAGGTAATTAATTATACTTTGTAATAAAAAATAAATAAAAAAAGGAAGGTAGCAAGAGATATGCCTTCATTTTATCAGTCAACCACGTATGCTGAAAGACAGAATGCATTCTCTCTCTAAAAGCCACTTCTCTCTCTGGGTGGCCTCTGCCCTAAGGAATAAAAGGACATTGACTCTGTGCAACAGCTTGCACAGGTATACTATCAAATCCAAGGATGGACATTAAATGGTTCCCTTAGCAACAACCCTTATCAGCATTCTTTGAATACAAAGAGAAGATTTTTTATCCTCTAGAAAATTTCCTTCTGCTTAATAACAGCAGACAGAATAATGTTTTGAAATTCCTGCTTTACATAGTGTTCTTTTTTTATTCCAGGCTACATATTGGGAAAGTAATGGTACAGTTCAGGTACTCTGAAAGCAAAGATAGAAACTCAGCTCCAGGTTACCAGACCCTTGCTGCACTCCTGTTCCCATTTGTGGGGATGGCTCAGGCCCCAGCATTTCACTCACCGCTGTACAGCACAACCTCACGGCAGCCTGCCAGGATCACCCACGCAGACAGGGAACAGAAGAGCAGAGGCAGGAATGGCTGTGTGGAAGGAGGAATCTTTCATGCCGGCTTGTTGTTGGAGACATTACAATGTCAAACTGCATTTTGTGCAGTTCTGTAGCATTTATCACTTATAACTAATCTAGTTTCAGAACCCTGCCTTTTCTACATTAAAAAGAGGTCTGACATACATGATTAAACTAATCTGAAAATACACTCACTGCAAACATGACATGACAGAAACATCGCTAACTTCCCAACCTCAGCTGCTTCCAAAACCACAAGCATGGCCAGTTATTGTATCTTTCAACTGATGTAAATTAGATTAAGTTAGGTCTTGTTTGATTATTGTATTTGCATAAAAATCTAATGGTTTTAAGGGAAGTCTGTATTATATTTATCATTTCCAAAGAAAAAAACTCTTGGAGTACAGTCTGATTTTAAGAAAAATTTCTTGCAGTGTGGTGTATAAGGCACATTATTGGTGTTTATCAAGTTTCCATTGAAGTTCAATTAGAATAGTGTGGGTAAACATGTCCACCCACCAGCTGCTAGTCTGTGTGCAAAACTAATGTAATTATAAAATGTTGAATCCTTTTCCTTTTTATAGCAGTCTAATCCAAAATACCTACTTCAGAAATTATATTTTTCATTAGGCAAACACAACACTAGAAAAGATGTTATTTCTACAGGAGCATATAAACAAAATTTGCTATAAAACTTTGCACTTCTTTACATGCATCGATTTTATTAGACCCCTCGGCTTTAAGAAAAACACATCAGAAGGAATTAAATTTGCTTCACTTACAGTATAATTGATCTCAGGTAGCTATTGAATTTTCTTTGATATGCTCTGACTTGTAGATAAATTAGTCCAAACTTCCAAAAAATGTGCAAATCACCACTCTGGCAGTAGTGGGGGCTCAGCAGAACACAGATAGTGGCAGGTCAATACAGAATTGCACTACTTAAATGAAAGTCAAAACCCATGAAGCCCCATTTCCTTCAGATTTCAGCAGACTAGATTTCTTTATAAGTGAGATATATCATCCTGCATGCAGGCTGAAGAGTTTCTCTCCCTGGCCAAACCTATTGGTTCTAAAACTGTTAGTGAGTGACTTGGACAAAGGGAACGTTGTTTTCTCAGGGTGAAAAGCACAGAAGAAGCCCCTTGAGGAAACCTGATAGTCTGTTTCACTGGGAAGGGTAATGTGACCCTATGTGGGCACCTCAAAAGTGAAGCTACACGTGTAGTCTCTCTTGCACCTTCTGGGTATATTTTAATTGCCTTTTAATTTGCTCCAAATACTAAAGGCTGGTGACTTACAGTAAAAAAAAAAAAAA
>VZRN01006455.1:286792-367258 GCA_013397935.1 Dasyornis broadbenti
AAAAAAAAAAATAAAAAAAAAAATCACTGCACATATAAGTTTTAAACTCTGATTTGCCTGATTGCTTAATTTAATAGCAATGGAAAACACAAATTAAAATTTTAAATTTGTTACAGTAGTTCAGCTGTAATATATAAAAGCACAAGAAAAACCACTCAGATTTCCATAACTACTTGCCAATGTTACATTCACTAATATTATATTCCAACTGAATTGGAGCTACAAAGCCTCCATAAGTGAGCTTCAGATGCATGCAGCACAGCATGTCTTACAGGCTGATACTTAATGTCTTTAGTGTGAAATTTGGAACCCACACCTAATAGCAGCTGTCATTCAGTGATAACTTCTTAAACAAAACAATGCATCCCACTCAGTCACACAAACCTCAGACTTTCAAGTTATCTTTTAAACTAAGCACCTTTCTGATTTCTAATAAAAGTCTCCCAGCACAAGCCCGGCATTTCTCCTTTTCTGGGAAACATTAAAAAAATAAATGAGTGAGCTACACTGTGCTGTTCACCATCAGCTGATTGTTTTCTATTTCTCTTTTGTTGCTTTCATTCAAGACCTGCAACCCAGAGAAATTATTTGTTTCAGTTTATATAACATGCCCAACAAATAATTCTCATTCTTTATATACTCAATTTTCAATCAAAATTGATCTGATAGAACTATTTCAGTTAATTAGTTCTTAGTATGGATTGAAAATAAAATTTCATCCAAATTTTTCTTTACCTAATGCATTTTTTTCTATATGCTGTTGCTGAAAATCCTGATATATAAAAGTCTTTCCCACATGCAAAAAACATACTTAGCCTTAGATTAATACTTATTCTAAAGAATCAAAAAGTTGCAGCCACCCCATCAGAAGTTCCTTTGAGATGGAGAGGCATCAATGTGCTTTCCTGGAAAGCACTACACTGTGAATTTACTCTCAGAGACATGAAATCACTTCAGAAAAAAAAAAAAGAAAAAACGACACAATAAAAACACTCCTCCTTCCACCCCCAACGCTTGTACAGAGATGGGATCTGTGTTTTCCTTACTTTCACGTAATAACTGCATTATTAGCTCCATCCCCAGGCAGGGACACCACAGGATCTGTGGCCTGGCGGCCTGTGCCTCTGAGAGCTCACAAGAGTGAGGGTGCCACTTCAACAACTGTGTTCCAACACTGCTTTTGCGAAGAATCGATCACAGTGAGTTTACAGCATTAATTTTAATGTCCTCTGGTTAGCAGCAGAAGGACATCCCTGCTATCATGCCTATTCCGTTTCTCAAAATATTTCACTTTCCCTGAGATATATATGCATTGGAAAACAATAGCTTCATTGAGTAAACTCCATTACTGTTGCAAGCAATATGCTGTGTGTTCCAACCATCATATTTATATGGAAATGAGACTTGATTTTCAAAAGCCATGTTTCCATAAGCTCCAGTCACTGTCCACTGAACCTCGGCACTTCGCTTAAAACCAATGCATTTAAATTTGAGATAATATTTTTGGCTTTTGCTTTTCCTAAAAAAAAGTTTTTGTAAAACACAAGTTGTTTTACAAAAGCAGGGGCTGGCTAGTGGTTACAGACTGACCTTTTCCCTGAAAACAAATTGAGGCAAATGGAGCATTTTTCGATTTTACATCGGACAACATTCTACAATGAAAGAAGCTGATCAGAGTTTGAGTGAGAGCATTACAGCCAGCTGCTTGGCAGAGACTCTTAACCCAGGGCTCAGTAGGTGGGAACATAAACTATTGTTCTGGTCAACAGCTTCCTGCTTTTGGGACCTATATGAAGTCGTACGGAGTGTTCTGACATTCACTACAGAAAGAAAAAAACAAACAAACAAGAAATCACTTATATTAACAGTGTTTTACTACTACAAAGTACTTTGTGTGTCACACTGAGGGAAATTTTAACATTCAAGTAGAAATTATATTATGCTTTGAGCCTCACTGAAAAAACTTCCAGGATTCCTGTTGTCTTTGTCATCCCTTCATAATGTCCCAATTTGTTAGTATTTTCTATATTCATGGAGCCACCACCTGCACTGGAGACAAGTTTTAAAATTCATTTGCTGTGTTTTCCAACATGCTAGACTTCACAGGACATGTACTGGACATAGCAGGGCCACGTGACTGGTGCCAATACATGAGACCACACACACGGGCCACAATGCAGATGCAAATTACAATAATGACATTTTTGTAATTAGGCTGGAGAGAAACAATGGAAGAACATTATCACAGACATTTACAAGCAGATTTAAATTACACCAAGACACACAAGCTCGTAAAGCACACGCAGCAGCGATAAAGGCTCTTAAGCAATGGGACAGCCCTTCCCAGTGGAGAGCCATAGCTTCCATTTCAGTGAGTCCCTGCGTAGCAACAATCTCCAGAAAAGATGAAAGTGTGCTCACCCAGGAAAATGGAAATCAAAGGGATGGACCAAAATTGAAGGAACCGGAATTCAGAGACGTGCACCCAACAGAAAACACCTGAAGTCACCTGCAAGAGTGGCTCTGGCAGGAGGGCATGGCAAGATACTCAAGGTGAAGCCAGAAGACTGACTTTCTAGAAAAAGCTGAAAAGGTAGGAAAAAGCCTAGCATAAAGCCAAAGAAACTGTTGAGTGAGGCTGAGAGCAGCTATCTAGAATCAAGACTCAAAAGAGCAGGACGGAAGAGGTAGCACTGAATGCAAAAGTAAAGGCTTAGGCCCTGACCACATTGAAATAAGACTTAAATTTGACATGTATCACCACTGCTCAGTGGCAGCTGTTCCAAAATTCAGCTTAGCCACCAAGGAAAGTTTTAGTCATCGCACACAACTATTCCCCACATGTGAACATTACTCAGCCAGTCCAAAAACAACAGGCTCCTCCACTGGAATTTTCAGCCACTAACTTCTTGTGACAATAGGGGGGAAGGAGCAGCAGGGAGAGAAATCAATGAGCAGTTTTTCCTGTGATAGTACACAAGTTGTTTGTGTCTTCACACAGTTCAGCTACCAGCTGGAGCATATACTGCAGCTACTACCTGAGTTTCTGGCCTTGTTAAACTGCTCAGAGATTCCATACAACTAATTCGCATCAAAACACCCCAACGTCTGGGTTTTATGAAGGGCTGCATATTACCCAGCTAAAGCAAACTTGTTAAGAACAGGGAGATTGCTTCTATTCTCTGGTCAGTGCTATTGGACTGCTGGTTTTAACAAGAAAACACACTTCAAATCATAAGCAAAACATCAGAGAATAATCAGATGGTGGGGAAGGGAACACATTTTGTACTTCTATCATTTTCATACACTTTTCATTATGCCGAAGTATTTTTGTGACTTTAAGTGACCTTTCCAGAAGGCAGTAGCCACTGGCCAGTAACCCAACACTGTCAAGCACATAAACATTAACACTCAGCTAATTCTACTTAGCGAGAAGACACCTTACCTTTTTAGAAGCAGAAAGCTCATAACTACGAGAACACAAACCCTTCCAGCTTCATTATTCTAGCAATTGACGCTTCATTATGGTAAACTTGTTCCATGTTTTAATGCTTTAAAGAAATATTTTATTAAAGGGTAAGCAAGTATGCATATGATAGTTTACAACACTTAAGCAGTCCTAATCCACAGGGTAGAAGCAATACATTTGTCTTCAAAGTGACTCCAGCTTTTAGGAGAAAGATCTGAATCTTACTCATGAGGTTTTCAGAGCATGGCTGGCTGTTCATCCAAGACCTCTCTCTGCTGCAACTGACACACAGACCTTAAGGGCCATGAACTAATACCGCGTTTACGTGAACTTCATTAAAGACAAAATGTCTCTTGCTGGGGATAATTGAGACAGTGTTCAGGGCAATCAACCAGTGACCAGCTGCTGAATTTTCAGTGGACGGAACAGATATATGTTACAGGATATCTGGGAAAGAAACAACCAAGTCAACAACTCAGATCTTTCACAGCAGAACAGGATTGCAACATGGTTCAGTACAGACGGGGCAGTTTCAGTAGCAACTGGATAAGGACAAGAAAGAACATCACATCTCAGCATGTCTTCAGGAAGCCCTTATCTCTCTGCTCAGAACTTAAAAACACTAATTTTCTGCACTCTCAGTAATCAGCTAATAGTTTTCTCTGTGCCATAGAGTAGCTCAAATGTCCCAGTGATTAGTCAACTCTAGAGCAAAAGTCGCAGGGACTGCATTTTGCCTGAAATATCTTGATGCAGCCAACTCCACTCAAAAAAGCATTAAAAGAAAAACAATAGTGGCTGTTTTATTATCAGAGGAATAATTAAATGCAAGCTGGATTTAGCACTACAACTGAGAAATCAATTAGATCTTCTTGTTTTCTCTCAATTTACTTTATTACATGAACATTCCTGACTCCAAGAGATCAAGGTGAAGAATTACAGGACAATAAGCCTTCATTAGAGTGGCTTAGGTTAAATTCTTACTTCTAAGATAAAAGAAAGAAAAATCAGACATGAGGCTGCCGTTTTTGTTTTCTCTCTCACCTTGTAGTGATGCAGTAGAATGACCAGAAAAACAAGGTAGACATGATGAGTGCCCCTCACAACTGTTTAATCTTAAACTGTAAGAAGAGACAAGCAAAGATGTTAAAGATACTTCCAGAAGTATCCCAGTCTACTTGACCTTGGTGTAGTGCTTACACCTTTCCTCCTTTCAGGAGGAACTGACAATTTTGAGACATTTTAGAGCACTATGGTGTCACAGCACCACAAAGAATAATTTGAGGCATCAATACAAAGCTTGATAAAAAGATGACAGTAGGAAAGGGAACAACAGAAATCCCACTGCTTGGGTAAGAAGGTAGGACAGACCTACACGTCTGCCCATCACGGTTCTTGGAGGGTGGGGGTAGAAAGGGAGAAAAACATTCCCCCAACTCTGCTGTCTTATGCTCCTTAACTCCTCCTGAGCTTCAACACTGCATCATTCCATAGCCACTGGTTTCCCTAAATGGAAGATTCAGCTCAGTCATGCCCTGACCACAGGTGATCATGGACAGTGTGCTAGAAAAATCATTTAGTTTAGGAAAAAAATACTGGGTTTAATTGACTTGCAAGCCCTTACAATGCATCTGAGCTGTGCATTGGTAATCGGATGATGGGCACAATAAAAGGTGCTTTAGGAACTAAATTCACCGTAAGATCCATAATTCTTCAAAGGTTAGAATGATGTTCAAGTAAAATCCTACCTTACCTTCCCCAACATGTTTAGACAGCATTGTCAGGAGGGTTGCATAGTTATATAACTCACAGGTTAATAACCACACAGAGGAGGGGTGAAGTTGGTAAAGCCAGTGATGCCTTTGCATCTTTGATAAAGCTACACTGAAAACAAAAACTCTAATTTTTGAGGTCTTTCTTGCTGCTTCATTTTAACTAGGGCTGGGGGTGTTATTTCATGCTTCGGTAGCTGCACTAATAGAGCTGCCCTGTGCTGGCTGAATGAGATTTTCCTGGTTGTGAACACCAATGGCTTGAACAGTTGGGCTAATCTGAATTAACCTATACAGCATAAATACACTTGAGTCCACAAATACAAGATGACATTAGCATAGATTCCTAGTGAGCTAACTCAAATTTAGACACTGCAAGAGCCTGGGGGGAATAGGGAAGAGAGTTAATTCAAAAAATTCAGATGGGAAAACCACCAAACCTACATTTATATGGAGAGACAGTTGTAATTTGTGTGCATGAATGCTAGCTAATTCTCTGGTAAAATTCTCACAGGGAAAATAAAAACCCAAAACAAGGGGAAAAATTACCAACGTAAGGATGCCAGCCTTCTTCAGGTGTAATTCTAGGTGAGGACTAAGATTTGCCAGAAGGAATTGAACAAAGTTTGAAGTAGGGTCTAAATTAGTTCATGTAATTGCTTCATATCCTAAGCTTGAACCTGAGGCAGAAACAAGAAGGACACTGCACTTGCTGGAAAGAACAGCAACAATCCCTTTTGTTTGGATAACAACAAAATTCTGCTTTTACAATGGCTTCACTAGCAATCTATTATTGTTTCCCAACGCATAAAACAAGGTAGATCATGGTGGTGTAATTAACTACATTCTCAAAAAACACCACACAAACACCAACTCAGAGCAAGCTGACAATAAGCAGTGTTCTTTGCTCCTTCCTTCAGAGCCTGTCTTACTGAGATTTGTGACACAGCAGCTGACACATGACTGCTTCCAAAACTGCACCTCTCTGGGAAAAGTGCAGGAGTACAAGCACTCCTCTGAGCTATATATTTTGAACAAAAGCAACTGCTTCTTTAAACTGAGACCTTTTTCCTCCTCTTAAGAAGAAATTCATTGCTGGCTGCTCTGTGGTGACCAAAATAAGGGTCTAGAATCTCCAGGGTGATATTCTACCAAAAATCTGCACACTGATCTCTTAAGCCCTTAAAGAGCCTTCCCTTCTATCCCCTCTTTGAGGAGTGAACATTCATTTACTCAGCCCTCAGGTGACCTCTCTCCTTAGAACTCCACTTAAAATAATCTAAACCACCATTTTGATGATTATATGCCATGAAGTTTAATGGGTCTTTGAAAGATGCTTCCTTCTGTTGTGAAAAAGGAAGTCCAGGGTGTTCACCTTGTTTGAGGGGAGCATTTGGACACCCAGCTCTAAGCTGTCACCTAAGTTTTCACAGCAGAGGACACAGTAGAAACCGAACGGGCTGCTGTCCACAGTCCTGTCATTAATGAGTATTTACAACCTCATTAGCAGAGCCAAGCACCTTGTGTATTGGATACTTCACAAATACTCATTCGAATGGGTGCCAGTGTGAGGGATGGTCCAGACAGATATTTCAGGCTATGAATGTTTAAGTTTCAGCTGCAACTGTTCGCATTGCCATCCATGACCCATGGGTTGTTTTTTTTTAAATTCTGCATTACTTACAGCAAATACAATTATTTTAGCCTTCCTGGATGACTCCTGAATTTTCTGGGATGATTCTTAAACCGTGCTAACACAGTTCAGCATAAATTCAACATCAACACAGTTGTAGAAATGCTGTGTTTATTTCAGCTGGTATGAAAATGTGGTTTCTTTGTTTCAGGGCAATAACTGACAGCTTTTAGAGCCTGAGTGATCAGGACACCCAGAAACTTGATCATATTCCTAATATTTACCACGTAAGTGGAACCAAAGAGGAAGGAGAAAGGCAGCAGAGCTGCTCCCATGCTCTTTAGACACCTTTCAATATCAAAAGGACTTTACACAGATGACATGAGCTTGGCAGCTTTACCGAAGGAAGAACCTATGTGTGCATCTTTTTCTCCTGCTTTAAATTCAGGTCAGACCATCTGATAAACATTATGTAAACCGAAAAGTTTAGATATCGGTACACTGGAAACAAGCAACAAGAAAGAGTTACAAGAGCTTCCATGTAGCAATTATAAAAATATTTGCTCTTAACTAAAGAGATTTCCTGAAAAGAAAGAACTTGATCACGTTTAAGATACAAAATAAGAAACTGATTAAGATTTGACATTTACTTGCTTAGCCCGAGGTAATCAATTAGATTAAACAACAATGAAGAAAAGAACAAAGGGAAATTAAATGGAGCTATGAAAGAGCAAAAAGTTACAAAATGTAGAAAAACACAGATAGATTACTGAAAAATGTATTTGGATAACATTAAATCTATGCTACAGTATTAGAACTTAGAGCCAAGAAAAGTCTGGAAATACACAGACTGAGTTACAACTACAAATTATCCCATGTCTATTTGTACTCAACAAGCTAGTCCTTAATTACATCATCAGTTTCGGTTCTTTCCCCCGAGTGAACAATAGATATGAGTCCTAGACAGTGTTCCATCCTACTTTTCCACGACTTTGAACTTACTCAACGATAACTACACTCAGCTCCATCCCTTTCAATACACAAATTCTCCCTACCTTGGCACTTGGCTAATTAGGGCAGGTAGGATATCTTGGCTTTTTCTGTACCGCTGGGCAATAGTTTGCTGTACAGAGAACACCAACTGTCTGCAATTCAACTTATGCAATAGGCAGTCAAAACCCCCACAATTTCTGTGTTCATAATCAGCTGGAATTGAATTCAGGATTTTCTGCTACTGTGCTGAGCAGGGGATTAAACTCCAGGCTGTGCAGTGAGGTTTCCCGTTCACTTCCAGTAAGGAACACTGTGAAGAAGGGAATATTTACGTGGTGTATCAGGAAAGCATGAACCTCGAGGTCATTTCAACCATCCTCCACCATTAGAAATTAGATATTCAGCATCTTCCAGAAGGAAGACTTCTACCATTAGTTACACAGGTTAGAGAACAGAAGAGATACACTTGTTTCTGTCCATAAATCGAGCCACTATCAGCACAAAAGCCGTCAAATACACAGGAATACTGCGTTTATCAACCTAAAAAGAACACTACTGTTCTATTTTGTTGCAAACCAATTACCCTTAAATTTCCACCTGAACTTTTAAGAAAGATTAAAACTTATGAGAAGACTGGGAAGAGGTACAGTTGGAAATGTGATTATGCATGGATGGAAAAGTAGATTTTTTACACTGATACTTAGTAAGGCTTCCCAGATTTCTGTACAATGACAATTGTCCTCTACTTAAAGAGGTTCTGCACCTAAACAAAGAGCACTCACCCTGATTTATTTACCTTATTCTTATACACCTTGTTTAAACCACAGCTCTTCAAAGCAAGGGCTGTAATGCATCTCTGCGACACTGAAATTTGAACTGTAATTCAACTTGAAGTCAAGGTATTACAGCCAAACAAGTTAATGCCTCCTACCTTTCACAGACGGAACTCCACAGTAAATCTCACTCTTGTTTGTAGCAGAAAGATGGGAAACTAGAAAGATGGCAAATCTTTGGCTGACTAACAAGATGTTGAGAGAGGAACTAATAAAACCTTGTCATGACTTTCAGCAATATGGAAGTAAAAATAGTTTTAACAGCTAACAGAGTGTTCAGGAAGACTGCCAGCACAGGTATTGAATCTTTTCTATAACACTTTTACTAAATTACTGAGTGATCACATGAGTCTTACCTCACAAATCTGGGCCATTTATAGAAAAGGAAGAAATAATGAATTAAAAGCAGGTAACTTATGATGCCTCTTCTGTTGATTCCTCCAGCACCTCAAGACTGACAGCTTCAACAGTGCCTGGATCATGAGGCCACGAATCAGGCTCAGAGTAAATAAGGGATGTTTACATTTCATCCATGACCATATACACCCACACAGAATTTTCAATACTGTATTAATTTGATATGGGCTCTTTACAAGGAGTTGATTTAATCTGTATTAATCAGGGGGACTCAAACATAAAATCCCTGATCAGTATTCTTCAGGACAGTTAAAAGAACTCTTAGCCAAAGTAAATTGTTTGGCAATTGAGTCACAATCCCTCTTCAAAACAGATTGTCTAGAAAGCTTGGGACAACATATTGCAGCGATGAAAACATGTCACCTCACAATTAAATGAAAAGAAGCCATCTTCCTTCAATAGAATATGCATTTAAATTATGAAAGAAATTCTCATTATATTTGATACCAAAACAGAGAAGCTCCTGATATCAAAAGAACATTCCTTTTCTTTCATGCAAAGTACAGAACACACCAAGAAATTAATTTTTAAGAAAACTGCGTGCAGAAATAACTTCTGAAGTGCTTGCCATCTCAGCAGGCAGGTGTGAGACTGGAGTGTTCTGGTTTGAGTTGGCAATTGTGAGGTACACATGTGTTCAAGAACTGATGTCGAAATGAGACATCTAACCCTGGTTTATATTCCAAACAGCCAGTGCTCAAGTGCCACCATTTATCTCTCCACGCATTTCATACCGGCGGTTTTTGAGCCTTGGCTTGTGCAACTTCAAGTGTTTTATACTCACAGGTACAGTGTTCAGGCCTTGATTTATATCCCAGTATCTTATACTCTCTAGTACATTGCTCGAGCCTTGATTTATAGCTGGGTTGAGGGAATCAATTCAGATAAAATACTATTTGGCCAAACCTTCACCCTTTTCCATGAGCCAGTAGAAAGACTAACCTTTTCTATATCATCTCACAGAGCTGTGCCCAACTTTTTGCTCCACTTTTGTGGAAGCTATTTCGTTCAGCAAAATCCCAGTTTTTCTCTAGTCTTTTCCCAAGAATCTACACAAAAGGGTTGATTCAGCTCCCTAGAGTTTCAGCAAGTTCATTGAACATAGCTTGTTTGCTTTCTTCTTCTCACAAAAAGCGGAGCAGCAGCTAAAGTGTCATCTCTGCAATTCCCTATTTCTTTAGGCTGTTTTAAGAAACATAGTTACAGACAATGTCTTCCAACACCAATAGTTACAACTATGGTAACAACTTCTGGTAAGATCATCTGGGTTTGCAGGAAAAGCTCAAAGTTTTGAACATTATGGTATTTAAAATTAAAAAGAACTTAATGAAAAAGTTAATTTTATTTGTCATTAAGCCTTTGAATCAGAAATTTTGCTCTCAGCCAAAAGTAGAGAATCGGATGAAAACATGAAGAGTTGCTACTCAGATTTATTGCATTTGTCTAACCATGAAACCCATCCATATAACCATCAGACCTAGAAGGAATTCATTTTGATGACCCAGAGAGCATTGGCACAGATACCAAAACCCTCATAGCCACATGGCCACTCACACAACCTATACTTACTTCCAGCACAGTTTCTCACTTCAAAATTCAGGTAAGGCAGGCTTCTAAGGCTGTGCAGTAGGTACCTGAAAATCTAAAATTGTCAAGAATTGAGTTTCACCAGACACTAGCTTCTCTTTATAGAAACTGCTAATCTGAAGCCTCAAAATGCTTACTGTAAATGATGGGGGACTGAGGGGAATGGTGTTAACCACCAAGTCCAATTGTTTCTTCAGTTTTTTTAAAACCTTATTCTCCATATAGGGAACGTTTGCTTAAGAAATCCTTTCTGCAGTAAGATGATTACAGCATCCTGACACCCTTTTGCCCTTTTGTTGCTTCTCTTCCCTAGAGGCAGCTGCACAGCTGCTGGGAAATGCCCAGCTGCTACTGTCACTGGCTGCAGCAGCGCTAGGACACTGCAGCAGCTGCTGCAGAGCTGCCCCAAGGGAGGAGTTGGGGAACAAGGGACCAAGGTGACGTCCACAGTGACACTGCACCGCTCTTCTCCCATTCACAGCACAAGTATTGTTCAAAGCTCCTTGAGCACAGGGCTGTCTTCAGGAGCTTATTTCACTGCTGCAAGTGAGAGTGCTGCAGGAGATCTCAGTATTGACAGATAACTACACTGCACTTCTCTCTGATGCTGCTGTTTATCACCAGATAGAAAAGGGCTCAGCCAAAGACTTTTGTGACAATGCAACGCACTCGAGGGCTGGAACCTGGCAGTTATACGTCATGGAGACTCATACAAAAGTGTGAGTAGCAGCCATGGTTTTTTAAATTTGCACAAAATGCCTGGATTTTCTGGATTCTAGGTATTTTGACACATTTTTCCTATAGATCATTTCAAAATTCCAGAAACCAAGCAGTCAACAAGTCATGAGATTTTCAGAAAGGACTGAACCTTGCTGACACCAATTTTAATGTCAGTAAAGTGCCTTCAACTTCCCTGCCGTATAAGTAGAAAAATTTACCATATAGCATTTTATAAAATATTTTAGGTGGAATAACTCATTTTCTAAGCACTCAACAGAAGCAGAGGCATGAAAGTATATGCAGACAGAATTCAATATCAAGAAAGTTAATAACCTAATTTTTTCTTTACTTTGATGTTAGCAAACAGACCATTTACACTTCGTTTTGTACATAGATCTCTGAGAACAATGATTTTCATGACAATGAATAAACACATCTGCATAACAAACTGAAAATTGAAGATAAACAAAAACACAGCATCATATAAAATGCTGTAATGCATTATTTAATAGCAGGAAACTATTTCACCCTGTGGCTTATCATTAGTTTTTCTGTATAAATTGACCAGATACCGAAACATCAGAAAGCGAGCCCTGGGGCCAAAAATTTCCAGATCAAAGATGCAATGGAATACTCCAGGGATCCCATCTTGCTAAGAACAATGGAATTTGAAAGGGCAGCTAATAGCATGGGTTTAAAGAGGCTGGTAGCTGAATATTTATCTATATGAAAGCATGCAGTGAATCAACCTTGGCTGCAACCATGGTATGTTTGTACCATAACAGAAGGGCAAGGCAATAGTGAGAACCTCTTTACAAAGCTGAACCCAAGAAAAGGTTTAGCCTACTTGGCATATTTATGTTGTTTGCAGGACATCAGATTATGCTTGGTGCATAATCTGATGTCCTGTAAGTGATAGAAGCTAGACTTTTGTGTGAGTGTGTGTGCATGGGGAAAGCAGTGCATAAACTGGTCCAACACTGGAAAAACAAGGCTTGTATGGAATCACATCCATATATTCTCCTACCTGCACCAAACTTCATCTTGAGACTTTCTGCTCCTCTTCTAGTCTAGGGGAGAAGTAACGACACACAGATGTCACCATGAAGAAGTAACAGGTTTCAACTCCAATCTTGGTGTCCCTCTGCTGTCTTGGATTGCTGGTCAGTCCTAGATCATGTCCCATATTTCAACAGCAGCTATTTCTTCTCATACATTCATTAGAGCCCCTTCCAAAACAATCCCCACGAATACTGTTCAAGCTGTTGTTCAGCAGGCAGCTTCTAATTAACCCTTAACCTTCATCAAGCTGAGGAAGCATTTTGTCCGAACCAGAGCCCAGCCTCCCTGGTGTGTCTCTGCAATCAGCGTGTGAACACCACTGTACAGCCACTGTGCCTCCTGGGGGCTCGGTTACAAATCCTACAAACCCAGCTCATCTATATCAACTTTTTCTGCTGCAGGAACCTCTGACAGAAAAAGGCAGAGTAGAATGTCGTGGCAAACTTCAGTCTCACTTGTTTCTTAGTCTTTCTTTAGAAAGCTCCCGCTAATACAGAGCTGATGCAATGCATGGATTGAGAGCCAAGTATCCAAATCACAGCCAAAGCAGACTGGTTGGCAAATCACACTTGGCAGCCAGCAGGACCCGGAGATACAAGTCCTTGCCACACCAGGTTCCCTGTGTTCCATGCCTATCACAGCCCAAACTGCCAGCACTAATAGGCAAAGCAACCTAACATTTTCTATATTTAAGACCTCATTTAATCGCTTTCCCCTGTCCCAAGTCATTTTGGATGATATTTCCCACAAAGACTCTCTCAGACTTGGGATTTTTCTTCCAGCCACGCAGAAAGAGTTTATTTGCTCAATGCAAAAACACTGTTTTGTCAACATTTTTAAACAACTGTTAAGTCTAAAAGCTTTTATATCCATCTGCTTTTGAGCACAGAGTGAAAATTATCAAGCTGTCAGGAATGTTTCTTATTTAGCCCTATAAAATCTTTCAAATTTGGCAGTGTTAAGCCTCTATAAAGCTGCAGCTTGCCCATGCTCTGAACTGACAGGTTAAAATCTGGCAGCTCAATTTCCTGAAGTTACCATCTGCCCTGATCATTCTACAATCCAAGACTGAGTAGCACTTCCTTCACAGTTGCCGCTTTCAGTGCCTATCAAGCTGGACAAAGAAAAGCAGACTGGATTACTGTGTTTTTATACTCGTATCAAAGTTCTGGCTATTTCTGCATACGAGAAAAAGTGCAAGTCCATTCAAAAACAGACTTCAGGAACCATAAATCAGAGACTGAGTACAAAGCCTTCTCAATTGCATCTTCCTATTCCTTTGTACATTCAAATCACTTGAAATTCCACCAAGGACTAGCTGTTGCTTGCAACTTCACCGCTACTTGCTCTCCTGCCCTTGTGGAATGGACGCTGACTTACAAGGCTGTAAGTCAGCAAGTAAATTCTGAAATACCTATTTTAAGTGTCATTAGCACACAGACGCCAGAGCTTTGAAAGCACAATAGAATTCTGCAACAAAAAGAGCAATAGTCAGTGTCTATTTCAATACATGCAATTAAACCCAGTTACACGCACACATCGTTTCAAGCACAGAATTACTGATGAAAATGACATGCATTCCTAATTACGCACTTGTTATAATTGACTCTTGTCAGCTTATGTTTGTATTACTCAGCAAGTCTGATGGCTCAGTAGCATTTTAAAATAACAATCTCTATCATTTGTACCTATCTTTAATGGAGAGAAAAGGAAGGTATAGACCAGATACTCAAACTCTCATACTTAACAGGAGGTAGGAAAGTATTGATTCCTAGTTATTCACCTGACCTCAAACATGAAAGTGTGGAACTTTCTGCTTTATGGAAAGATGGGGTATGGTGCTAGCCAGTGAGGACAAGGAACATTCATATTGCATATATGGAACATGAAGAAAAAAACATCAACCTGTATCCATCATGATCAGCATCAGGCACTGTAGAGAATCCTCAGTCAAATGGGTTCCCCCAGAGCGAGGCTCCATTCCTGCGACCAGTAGAGCTGTAAACAGCACAAACTGCTACCAGCACAAGAGATTAAAATATCCAGAGAGTCAGAGCTGAGATAGCAAATGCTTCCCCACCATTGCTCTTCCTGGGGGGCTCTCTGATCACTTGCTCAGGAAGAGCCTGGCTGCTTCAGGAGCAGGACCTGTGGGCAAGCCAAGGGGAGAACCTAAGCAGCCAGACCTCTCCTTTCTCCCAGAGGTGTTTTGTGTCCATGACTCTCTGCACTGTGGTGTGACCAGATAGCTTCAATTCTAGGTTCAGTAAACTCAGTGACAGGTTGGGGGGTTTTTTCCCCTCCAGACTTTCAACAGGGTATTTAGGATGAATAATTTGCAAGGTCCTTCTTGTTTAATCACATATACTGACAAAATTAGCAAGGTCTCATTGTGTAAAATGGAACACAGCATTTCACCATTCCAGAGCAAGTCTTCAGAAAATGCAGTATTTAAAAAGAGTTCAGTTATTTGATTTTAGTTCAAGGGTCAAATGTGTCTTCTTCACACCTTTAATATGGCTAGTCACATCTTGCCCTCAGATACCTCAGAGAACATGGTTTTCAGTTTCAGAAAGAAAAAGGCAGCAGAAACTAATAATAAAAAGTGCATCTTAATTTACTAGAAAGAAAGGACAAACCCTAAACTGAAAGCCTGGATTTCAGATGCTAGAACCGATTGATTTTTACTAGAGAACATAAATGTGTGCCCTCATTCCTTTTTACTGCTATGGCATTCCCCTTAGTCAGTAGTGAATCCAGGTAGAACACACCAAAAAAACCCAAAAGTAATTTTTCAAGTCAGCTGTTCTTGCAACTTTACTGCTAGAACCCGTGCCCTCAGCTCCTTTGGAAGGAGAGCTCAATGGCTCCACATCAGCCCCTCCCAGGCAGCAGGTATCTGCCACCATGAAAACATTGCACATAACTGAGCAGAGTTTGAGGAACATCTGCTCGTGAAAGAAACATCCGTCTCAGCTAATCAAAATGCTTCAATAAAATGTTTCTATGTTATCATCTTTTGGCTCTGAATAAATTGGATTTTCTACCACACATCTTCCCTCTCCCACATGCATTCAGGGACACAAAATGCACGTGAAATCTATACAACCTACAGTCTGGATCAGCATCCAGAACAGAAAGGTTTTCTTTGCATCATTCTGTGTGTGCGATTTAATGTGTACCTATGTCTTGACAAAAGATGTAGCACTTTTAACAACATTTACTCATATCTGTTCAGAACAGAAAAGAACTCGGGGAATGTATAAGATTTAACAGTCAGCATAAAGCATTTTTCAGCCTTTGCTTATGACCACACTAGGGAATAGTTTGAATTCAGTGTTGAACACTGAAGACAAATCCCCTGTTGTTCTTTTGAACTCAGAAGTTAAATCCATGGTCGTATACCCATAATATCAAATTTAATATAAGATCCCTTCTTTCCTTCTCCATGATAATTTCTCCAAAAAGTAACCAGACAGTGTAGATTAAATGCTCCTCCACCACTGAGGGCAATAGTAAATATTCTTGGAGGCTGCAGAAGAATAAACACAAATGCAAGCACAGATTCCTACAAGATGCCTGGCTGGAGTGCTAGCACTGATGGTAAGAGCAGTTAGGTGACCCATACATATGGAGAAGCTTCACACTTCTGACTTGTCTTTTCTGAAAATAAAAAAGTGATAAAAGGCCAAACCCCCGAAATTTTCTGAACATGTCTCATCTTGATCTTTTCTGGATTGGAGCTCAGGAAATGCCAAGTTTGGCATGGCAACCGACAAGTTCTGCGACCTCTGGCAAGTCAATCCACTTTTACAGCTTCCTCTCCCTCACAGACCCTTTTTAAACTGTTGTGTTCTGCAGACAGAACTTGTCTTTTAATATGCCTGTATACAATGTCCCGATAAAATCAGGCCATCATCAAGCTCTAACATCAGCTTGAGCCTTAAGGCAATCTAACACTATTTTTATTGAGACAAATTCATTTTTACTTTGAGAGTACTGGAAGACTGTTGAGACCTATTGAACTGCAAGAAAATGCAAACTTGCTTTAGTGAGAAACACCTGAAGTTTTATGAGCTGAGTACAGAGTGGTAAGAAGTCCCCCAGCTATAGTGAGTTGTAAAATTAAATGTTTCTTTCATTTGTACATATGCTTAAGTGTGTTATCTGTTAGTTGTTGCAGTTTAAACTGTTTCATAAAATAAATTATTTTTATTATCCCTTTGGAATGTTCCATAATTATTCTATAAAGGCAAAAGCATTTATCAATTATATGTAATTACTTTTAGTGCAAAGATGTATTGGCGAAAATTAAGATATAACTATTCAGAAAACATTTTTCTTTTATTCCCTTACTATCCCACTTACAGAGCAATCATACCTAGAATGAACAAATACATTTGAAGAACAGGTACTTGGATAGGCTATCCCAGGTTCCTCATGTTTTCATGTCAAAAATCCTTAAGCTTTTATTGGATCTCTGTCCCAAATCTTTCTGAAGAAAGATTGATGTTTTGTCAGTTTTAAAGGTCAGAATTTGAGGCAAATAAACTAAATTAGCATGCCCTGCACAGGATGCAAAATCCCCTTCTGCTTTTCAGCCAGTACATTCACACAGAACACCAAATCTGCTTGCCAAATTTCATTTGCAAATCAGGGCCTCCAGCTGACACAATGAGGAAAATGCATATATTTAGAATATATATCTGTACGTATATACACACACTCTTCCCTACCGTGGTAATTTCTCCTCCTGGTTCTGACTGATTGAACACCCAAAGATCAAAGAATTCCATTACACTCTTTCTGTGGGTTTTCTATTAATTATTTTATTACTTCATAAGTTCAAGGTGAACCCTGAGAGTGTTTGAGATGAAGGAAGAAAGTACATAGCAGGAATATTGGGGAGATACACAACACAAATTGCTGCTAATATCTGTTTATCAGAAAGTCTGCAGGAAGCGTGACTTTTACCAAGGGAGTTACTGCTGCTATCACAGTGTGTCCCCAACAGCTTAAACGGCATTTCAAAGAGCTTGCTGTTCTTTAACTCCACTATTTGCACACAAGGCAACACGTGGAGGAAACAGCAGCTAGAATCAGTAGGCTTACAGCAAAAGTAAAGCCCCTTTCCCACACAGTCAAAAAGGCATTCAAGGGGAATAAAAGACAAGGTATAAAAGCCCGACTTGCAAGAGATATATCTTCAGCAGTAGTTATTCAGAGGCTGATTTAACCAAAGTAAATGTTCTTTCATTTCTAAAATGGAAGGTAGGTATGAGTTACCAAATGGGACTCTGTCAATAGTACAGTATTAATGAAATTCCACTTTTAAAAGGCTAGCTAGGAAAGGCATTGTAGAGAAGTGATAAAATCCAAACCACCACTTAGTTTTGCAATTGTTTAGAGATGTGTATCTCAGAAACAACCAAGATTTTCAAAGTCAAGATGTAGGATCGTCTCCACATGTCCTTCCCCACATTCACAAGTTTCATGTTAGTTTCATGCCATCACAATGGGAAGTCAAACTAACACGATCTGATTCTGTTTGTCAGAGCACCATAGTCTTACAGCTGTGAGATCGCTAAAAAGGCAAGAACAAGAAGAACATTCTACCAGGTAGAACATTTTGCAATTTTAATGATAAACATACTTGTGCTTAAATACTTTACTGTTAGCTTTGGTCCAACTAGACTGGACATAGAGAGAGAAAAATACACAGCTTTCTTTTCTACACAGGCAGTACCAGGTAATTATTCAGAATGAAGATAAAGGGCCAGTGGCACAGCAGTAATTTCTGCCCATGATCAAGACTCTCTGTTCTGAAAATAATCATCATTGCTCTCCAGCAATAGGGGAAATGCTTGTTTAATTCATGTAAGAATAGTAACTTACCACAATCAATAAGCTTTTCCCACAAGTGAAAGAGATAAATGTGACTCCATGCCTACAGCCAATTCTACTGGTTTTATTATATTTTTTGCATGTTTCAACTCAGTTTCACAGAGGAAAAAACCTTACCATATTACCAGACCTTCCTTCTATCCCATGTAGCTGTGTTACAATTAAGTGTCCTGATTTTAGTTAGGGTAGAATTAGCGTTTTCTTAGTAACTGGTTCAATATCTGTAAAGATAAAATTTCTTCATCCCTCTGAAGTTTTTATACAAGCAGTTTAGAGTAAAATATTTCTGCACAGATGTCTGTTAATCATTTGGTTAAGCTCCCAGCTGGTGCAAAGTAGAAGGGCACCAAACAAGCAAGATGCGGACACCGCTCATCTGCCACTTGGTGTACCAAGTGAAACTCTAAAATCTGAGAATTTTACTAAGCAGTTCTAAACTTTAACAGGAAGGGAATTTCTCGTCTAAATTTGCAAGAGCACACTTGCAACAAAGCAGCAGCAAATATAGTTTAGGAGATACAGTGAATAACAGAGTTCTCACAGATTGACTAGATGTTCACTCCTGCAAGTACAGACTCTGCTTTGGTACTGATCCAGACAGGAAGAGACCAGGATGGATTGACTTTGACAAATGTAAGCTATTCAACATATGCTGGCAGGAAATATTTACATCAGTCAACCACAATTCTGCCAGGACCGCTAAACATCTTGTCAGTCTACACCATGAATGCAGTTAACACAAGGCAAAACAGAATACTGAAGAACAAATTTGAATAAATGGCTCTAATTGGAACTAACAGTATTTTCAAAATCTAGGCAACAAATGCTCAGGCAGTTGACGTTCCCTCGCTGCTCACACCTTCCTGTCTGTACCACCGTCCTCTCTCACAGTGAGTCAGTAATGTGGATGTCAGCCTCTAAGCAAATCTTTCTAAATAAAAGTGACCTAAGCTTTTCTACCTTACAAAACTATTCAGCCTGTTAGCCTCACACAGCAGGACAGAACGCCTCAGCCTGGATCTTGCCTAGCCTGCAGAGGTGATTATGCTATGAGAATGCTTCCATTGCCCAGTGGCAAATACGCTACATTAGTCAGGACCACTGTGACCTCTCTGCCAAAGGCGCTCTGCCTCAGGGTGCAAATCTATTCCCACCACCATTGGACCATTGTTTTCCATTGGCTCAGAGAAGGGGAGCACCAGCTTTGGAAATATCCACCACCTTGTCTTTGTCTCAGGAATAACCACGTGTCACTGCCAGGCTGCAGGGACCATCTTATCTTTGTCTCATCAGCCATGCAGAAGCTGGGCTGCTGAGCACCTTCTTGTGTGTAAATCACCCTCTCTTTTCTGTACTTTCATTATTATTATTATTATTGTTGCTGTTACTGTTCATTTCTTATGTCTTTGCTGTTTGTTTTCATTAAATTGTGATCTCAGCCCAAGCTGAGATAGCCTCTGCCTTTGTCCCTCTCTCACCAGAGGGGCTGGGGATAAAGGGAAGGAGCTTTTTCAGAGTTTAATTCCCAGCTGATTTTAAACCACCACACTGACCAAAGCAGATTCCAGATATATGGAGCTGTAATCTCCCAAAGAGGACAGGATGCAAAATGCTGACATGCCATTTCAGGATCAGGTCTCTGCCATCATCAGCAAGTGACCTAAGGCCTCTGTCCCACACAATTGAATGAACCGACTACAGGTGCTATCTTTAAATAGGAAGCACTTGAGGTTAATGGCTGGCTGTATCTGCTGACAGCATTTTTAAAAAAAACATGCATAATGCATGATAAGCAGTGTTCAGAGCAAGACAAAAATAGCTCTGTATCAAAGAGTCTGGTTCCTTATTTTCCTCCAAGGGCAAAGGAACATGCTGGTCTTGCATGTAAGCAAATCACTTTTTCTTCTGAAAAGATATTTCATCAATTCTCCTACAGATAAACATCTGCCAACATCAATATTCACTGCAAAACGAGAAACCTCCTTAAGCAGAAAGTATAATATAACATACTTCCAATTAAAGGTCTGTCTTTGAAACAATAATATATTTCCTGGGCAGATGTGACTATTTGCTGAGACTCCAAAAGACCTCAAATTTTGACATCCCGCTGCTCTATATTTGATGAAGAGTATGTGACAAGGTGATGCCACAATGTGATACGTCCTCAAGAGATGAGTAAGGGAAGTCACCAGAGCTCTGGCCAGTTATATGATAGAAAATTCAAGAAATATAGCAAGCAGGCAACCTCAGTCCTCTGGCCCTGTCTCCTAAGGAAAAATGTTTAGACTCAGGATCTGATGGCAGTTTGGAAATTAAGATAAACACTAGTAAGAATCTGACCAGAAAACAGGACTTATCCAACCCAAAGCAGACAAGGACAGAGTCAGCTTTTGGAGTCTCCAGGGAAATGGTGCATTATGCCAAAAATATAAAGATATTATCTGCGTGGCAAGTCTGATAACAAACTACACATAGTGCTAGGCCAGTGCCACCAGGAAGTGATGACCTAAGGGATAAATATCCACAGAGCAATAAATGTGAGTTACAACCATGTGAGCCTCAAACACCTTGCTTTCTGCATCCAGTTGTCTTACCCAGGCAGACATTTAGATTGAATTTAAACTTCCAGCTGAAGCCTGATGCTGTTGAGGGTCAGATCCTGAGGGCCAGTTTAAAACAACAAGCTACAAAGGGTTAGGTACACAACCAGGTACTGCTTCTGAGAGTGACCAGTTTTCAGGTCCTGGGATTCTGTTGGTCTGACAAACTGAGTATGTCACTCCAGGAAGGCAGTGATTTTTATTAAGCTAAGCTTAACCACTACCCATGGCTTGACATTCTGGCAGCGGCACCCAAGACAAGACCTTCTCTAACACCGTTGAATTAACTCTGGAGATTTATTCAGTTTGCCTAGAGGATACCACTATGAAAGCACGTGTTTCTTTAGTATTGCAGTGTTTCTCAAAAGCTCTTTGGGGGCTGCCTCAGGAACTTTACAGCAAGGCAGCTGGTGGATGACAAGAGCTTGGGTCACTACAGAGAAGCCCACAAAAAAATACCTTCCTTGAATGGCTCGGCTGCCTCACAGATGGAAGGAAAACGCACGTGATATGACTGGCAAGATGTCCCAAGCAAAGGTGCTAGCTGAACCAAAGCTGCAAATCATGACGGTAAGGGGTGAAAAGAAAGAGCATCAGTTGTGTTCTGGTTGCTTTTGTACAGGCTTTTACCAGATATGGAGTTCTAGGGGTAACACTCCCCACCCTATCACCTACTCTAAATGATGACATAACACTATAAACATTTATGCAGTAATTCTGCCTTATATCTGATACCTTGGCTAAAACCACTTTGAACAGAAAGGCATATCTCTGCCAAAGGAGGAAAACAAAGTTTTTCAGGATTTTTTGAGGGAGTAGGACAGCTGTGAACAAGGGTAAAAGCGAATTCAGCTTTTCAAAGGGTGGTGTCAAGATATCTCAAAGGCTCTTAAAGAAATATAGCTGTTGCAAATAAAAGGCAGCAGCCTTCAAGCATTAATAACCCACTAAAAGATAAACAACAAATAGGAAGGAAAGTAGTTTTTCATGAAAAAAGAAGTTCACTGGTGTGGTCCCAAGATGGACCTGTGTTGGAACATGCATTATTCAAAGTATTCAGAAGTGATCTGAAAAATGCTGTGAGGAATAAAGAACTACTGAGAATAGAGTGTAATATTTTCTGTATAAATTCATGAAGCAAATCTTATCTTGAGCCTTTCCAGTTCTCCTTATTTCAAAATGAGTGTAATGGAACTAAGCCAGCACAGGAAAGGCAACAAGAATGAAAGATATGTATCAGTTCCTGCATGAGGCTAGATTATAGACTAGAAACATATCATCTAGAGAGAAAAGGATATGAGAATTTCACACCGTCAACAGCTTTGACAAGGAACAACTAGTTTTTTCTAATTTTACTGTATGCATTTTATGTATTATCACAGAAGGCTTAAAAATTCAGAAATACTTCTTGATACTATTCATAACTTCACTAAAATGCATTGTCATAAAAGGTTGTAAATATCAAAGACTTGCATTTTTTTTCTCTTCCATTACTGCCTAAATAGCATCTCGCCATATTCAGTGCTGACAAGCAGATTAAAGAAGCTTGTCTGGTACCAGGGTCCTAATATAGCTTGGTCTAAATGACCAAAATCACCAGAGTTAACATCCATAAATTGATATCTCTGGAAGTTTTCTAGTTCCTACATTAAATCTGAACCCCCTAAGAGGTCAGCACAAATACACCAGAGCCTTTCCTTAAGACTGTGAATTTCCCTAAGAGGTAGATATGGATGGCTGCTTGCAAAGTCACCTTGGCTCTGACTTGGACACCACACAATTTTCAAAGGCTCACTGAACAGAAGAGAGGCCTTCATCTAACACTTCTTTCTCCTTTTTTCCCCCAATCTTTAGCAAGTACTTCAGGACCCTGCCGCAAATTAGATGAGAGATTACTTGAGGAATAGACAAGGTGATTACTATAGAAAAGAAAGTACTTACCCTCACCACAGTGATTACCATAGAAAAAAATGTACTTACCCTCACAACAACTTTACCTAAAAATCCTCCAGGAATGCTACACAGTTCCAAAATGTACTTGCTTCTGCTGCTGCAAATATTACCAAGCTAGGAATCAAAAAGTATTTTCACTACTTCATTCATGGGGCATGATAGAGATATGATAAATGGAACAGGAGAAATAGTGCTTTTATCTCTTTCAGCTGAGCAGGATATGGTATCTCTATTTAGCCTAATAGAAAACACATAGGATTGCTGCAGATGAGCCTCTTATCTCAAGAGCTTTTCTCCAGAAGTGAGATAGTCCAAGCAGAAAAGGCTTCTCTATTCCGTTCTCAAAGGTAGAAGGAAAGAGGTAAAAAAGTCACACTGTTCCTAGGTCAACAACAAGCTACTTGAATACCACCCCTCACCTCTTGAATGAGAAACATGAAACAGTTATGATTTTTTAATTTCTTTCACTATCCAAGTGATTTGTCACACATATCTAGAAATATTTCAGTCCACCTGGGGACTATTACCCCTCTTGACTCTTTATTGTTCAGCTTATGTCAATATTTCCTCTTTCTTCAGCAATAAATCCACTTGCCCTGGTGCAATGTAGAATTTGGTAAAACATTCACAGTTCAATATGCTTTTCAGCACAATGTGTGTTGAGAAGGCTTTACAAATTTGACATGCTACCTTCAGAACACCACCAGCCAGCTTTGAAGCCAGGCCCACAAACACAACTAAATTCTGTTAGCAAACGTAATTTCTATAGTAGGCAAAAGTCACTTGTCTAGAACTTGCCATCCTTCTCGCTGCCATTTTTCAAGCTGCTTTTCTCCAAGTTTTGTTTTTTATAAATACACACACTGCAGTCATTCAACCAACTTCGAACAAGCTCCATGGGGCATTTGTGCAGACTTCCAAGACGGATCCTTTACCTCACTTCCAGTGTCCTTCCCATTACAAGTCCTATGCAGTTAGAGAAAGCTGTTCACAGATCTTGCCACTAAATCACAGTAGCGTCATGAACCTAAGAGCACAGGTATAAGCTCCTCTTACACAACATCCCTCAGATGAAATCTAAAGCGCTACAACACAGAAGATAAGGACTGCAAGCTGGTTGACCCTTATGGCTTAGCACAACCACATCAAATGTGGCACTTGTCATTGCAAGGCACTGATAGAGTAACCTTTCTCCTCCCAGCTGACACAAAGCGTGTGTCCATCAGTAGAGCAGCAGCTGTGACCTCTTTCACCCAAAGGCGTCCTGACCAAAGGAATTCAGCACACATCTTGTCAGAGGGGAGTGACTCCTGGAAACAATGATCTTCTAGGTTTGTCCAGATTTAGACAAGACTGTCTCCTGAGAAGTTATGGGCTACAAGACCACTCCAAACACTCTGTTACCTACTGTACTGCAAAAGGTACATCACACCTTCTCTCCTTGAACAGTCAGCTGAAATCATCACTATGTACACCTAAGGCAGTGTTGGTATTCTCTGCAGCAGCTCTCACAATTGTAAATATCACAAAACATAACTTCAGAAAAAGACTGTTCATATTAAAACCTTTTTTTCATCTGAATTAAGGTATTTTTCCCTTAAAATAAATAAAAGAAACTCAGGAATGATGTAGGAGAAATTCAACTACATTCTGTAGTATAACAGCAACTTACCCATCTAGTTAACAGTGTTGTACCAACATATGACTACACAGGATATCGAACAGCACGGTCACCTCTAGAGCTGAGAGCTGGGCTGCCAGCAAGTCTAGCTGCCAGCCTGCCTTTATATCATTATTTCATTGAATGACTAACCCAGAAGCTTGTATTGGATTTACTGCAATCAGCCAGTTAACAGCAACAACAAAAAAAGGCAACATGTCCTTTCATTCCTGCTTACATTACGTTCCTGTTGTTATCCACTGTCAGTCCTCTCTTCCTGAAGGGTGCACACCTGCTTCTGGCAAAGAGGGCAAGCATTAATGCAAATAAGTGCATTACACAAGCCTAGGACCAGGTCTAAATCTCGTAACGACTTGGGAGACATCTGCCTTTATTAAAACCGACTTCCAGCAGGGATCATTGCAGCAAGCCTGACACAGTGTAACAGTCCACAGGAAAATAGGCTCACTGCCTGTCCAGCCATCCACTGAGCAGTCCACAGGATGTGGATCTGTTTGCCATTCCTGCGGGCTGCCTGGTCTGGAAGCAGCTAGGCTCTGTTTCCAAGTCTGCCTCACTAGGGCAGACTGCAAAGCCAGGTTTTTGATTTAACCATCTTCACAGACAATGTCCCATTGGGATTTATGCTATTTGTAAAACACATAATAAATTTTGATATTTTTGCTTCATACATGTAATACAGTATCAGAAAAGCCTGGAACCACAGCACAACTGCAGAATCTTCCTAACTCAATTGACAAGATTCTCAAGTGATAAACATAACATTAAACTAGTTAGGAAATGTATCTTCTCCCTGCCTGAATGGGCCCCTCAAGTGGCTAGCCTGCTTCAGACAGGCCAAAGTCCTCTCAGAGCTCTCCTTTGAGGTATCCTGGAGGTTGCTCTAGAGGGGAGCACAAGCTCTTTTACCAAATTATCAATAGAAAGTTTCTAATTCTCCAATTACTCTCCCCTCCTGCTCTAGTCAGTACTTCATATGTCTGACACTTAGGATGATTATTCTTTCCTCTGTAAATACCTTTCTGTGGTCTCTAAAGAGACATAATAAGCACTGCAGAATCTTGCCACAGAGGCCAATCAGTGCTGGTTCCTACATCCTGCCACCAGCTTAGCACACTTAGCTCCTGACATCTAATCGATTCATCAGCTTGTTCTGTAAAACACCTAAGTTTCTGTAACTGCTCGTTTCCTATTTTGTCATAGGTTCATATTCAGCTCCAGTGACCCAACATGTCTCTGGCTGAGTCCCTACAACCCCCACTCACACAGTCAGATCATGTTTCCTCACTGGTTCCGCCCCAGGTTTCCCATGGAAGTCTCAGATGTATTGTTCTGTAAAACCATCGATTTATGGTGCACTGAAACAGAAACAGCTTGAGCTGGTGACCCAAGCAAAAGACCCCTGAGCTCATGACATTTTTCTCGCCCTTCTCCTGTCATGTTTCCTGCCCTTTCTTTCGTACCATTTTTCCTCTCATTTCCCATCCTTTTTCCCTCATGTTTCATGAGCTTTGGTCCCCTCACATTTCGTGCCATCTTTCCTGTATATGTTTCCTGCCATTTCAGCCCTCACATTTCTCGCCCTCATCTCCCCTCACGTTTCTTGCTCTTTTCTCCCCACACGTTTCCCGTCCTTTTCTCCCCTCATGTTTCCCGTCCTTTTCTCCCCTCACGTTTCCTGTCCTCTTCTCCCCTCATGTTTTCCACTCTTTTCTCCCCTCGCATTTCTTGCCCTCATCTCCCTTCACACTTCCTGCTCTTTTCTCCCCTCACGTTTCCCATCCTTTTCTCCCCTCAAGTTTCCTGCCACTTCTCACCTCACACTCCCCCCCAGTTTTTCCTCTTACATTTCGTTCTCCCTGCTCACGTTTCCCACCTTTTCTCCCTGTCTGTTTCACACCCTTTTTTCCTACTGGTCATCTATATACAGGGCATAACACATGAGCTTTCAAGACCAGGAGTCAGAGATGCTGAAGACGAGCCTCATGAGGGCTGCCATCTCCTTGCTTGTCCCGCCTAAGTCATGGCATCATGAAGAGCAGCATTTCTGCAGAACACGTACCCAGCCTCCAGCTCACAGGCAATCCTTCACAGAGGCTGGGCCGACAGGGCAGTAGCTGTTAGAGATTGTTACCTGATGCCATGAAATAATATTTTCAAATTATAGCAGCAGCCACTCATGCTATAAAGTTTCCACTTAATGCATGTTAATTGGATTATTATTTTAAAGTCATGCTCGCTGCCCCCACATTAATAGCAAATGAACTCTCTCTAATTATTATTAGAGTAACTCCCATGCAAATTGATGATGAGGCCATTAACACTGTGCAGCTGAATTGCCATTAATTCTCACATTTGAGCAAATCAGCTAATAAAGTAACAATAAAAAAGGGAAATTCCTTTATGCACTACTGAATTCCTTCACTCATACCAAAGGCATCCAACAAAGGATCGTTAAGCGCTTTTTCCTTTCATGAAATGTTAAGCTGAAATTATTCATCATAATCTGGGGAAAAATGACTACAAAAAGCTGCATTTGTAAGTTTTGTATGTTTTTAGGTAAGACTAAAGTGCAATCTTTTAACCACTGCTCTTAGGGTATAGTGTAACACAGACAGTCACAGACATAAAATAATGAGAATAACTAAAAATTTTAGAAATAGTTGTTCTACATGCAACAGCACCAAGTAATAGCTGTCACCTGATAACCTTTGCAGAATTTTCTACATGTGCAGGACTTGTAAATCAACACAAACTATGCTTTTCAGAGGGATGTAAGATAATCACTGTTTATAGTATATTGAGACTACACTACCACACAATTATGAACAGAAGAACGAAGTTTCTAAAATTGCATGAATACATAAAGGTAGAAAACCTCTCCCTTGCTAGGCACCCCACACCCTTCTGACACTTTTAACAATCATTTACCCATTCTGTAGTCATTCAGCAATTCGATAAAACCCAGGCATTGCTCACAGCCATCATATAAACCTTTGAGCTTCTCAAACTTGCTTTGGACTGAGTTTTCCTACCTTCCTAATTACAGGCATTCAAAAATGTAATGCACTCATGGATAAAGGAGACCTTTCCCTCCTCACCCAACTTCAACCCATTTCTTTCTAATCTCAAGTTTAGATCATAATTTTTGTATTCTGAATATAGTTGCTTGCATTACCAAACACACCCTATTATCTTTATATTTCTACATTATGAAAATTAGAATTTGCCATAAAAATGCAAGTTGCACTTCAGAAACCAATATTCATTAGTTTTCCAGGCAGAATACCCATGAACAAGAACAAGTAAAAGATGCATAGCTCTGGATATGATAATGATGCGCTCCGGTGCAGAAGGAGTAAAAATCTCCCTGGTTAACTTAAATGAGCATATTGCTCACAGTAGCAAAACTACATCATTTGATATTAATACCCTTGATGTTGATATTAAAATCATCCAACTGATGTAATTGAAAATGTTCAGTACCTCTTCCAAGAATGATGAGTAGCAGTGGTCAACATTTTCTACCCATTTTCTAAGAGATATATTTCTATGTGGATTACCCAGTATTGCAAATGCAGTTTAGCACATTATACAAATGCATACATAACTGCAGCCAGATCAGTGCACTCTATGCATGCTTTATTAGATTTAGCATACCCAGCAGTTTGTGAGACCAGGAATAAAACACGAAGACCAGCTTCCCAGCTAGTCACCACACCAGCAGAATAATAGACATGCTTTATAGACTCCATCTGGGTACAAAAAAAATAGCAGGGAAAAAAAACTCGACGACATTAAGTGGAAATATAGAAATGTCTTATTTGTGTGACATACTGGAATACATTCAAATCATCCAGTGGCAACTGTGGTTCACGGTTCCATTTATCCCACGTTTAATAAAGGCACTTCAGAAGACAGTCCAACTAACCTCATGCCCTCAAAGAATTTAGGTAAGTGCTAAATAAAAACATCCTTATTATCTGATTTAAATATAATTGCTCATTTAAGGTTTTATTTCTTCCCTTTCCAGAGGGTGTTGACTGAAATATACTGCAAGTATAACCCAGTATTTGGGATATTTCTTTTATATGTGCCATACTTTTAAGTCTTTGAATATACACTCTCGGTCATCTTGGAGCTAATTACTGTTAAGTGTTTTAACAATTGTTCTGCACTCCAGAGTGTAGACTGGTGTTCTCTGTCTACTGTTTCTCTCATAATTGCTTCAGGAACTATTACGTGTCCATTAGAGGTGACTGCTCATCCACAGGGGTGAAATCCAGCTTCTAATGTTTCAATTAATTGACAATCTTTTGCACTATGTTATGGCTTAATATCTGGTAGGCTGATCTCTCATCGTGGAACCAAAATGTGAATGCCTTTTTCTGCAGCCTCTTTAGCCACCCTCTGGGCTAAGCCATTTTCTCATTTTGGCCCTATTTTATTTGGTGTGCTCTACAGTGCGTAATCGCAACTTCAGGTGGTTTTTGTACTGCATCAATAAATGTAATATTTGTGTCCCATGTTTGATCAATGTACTTTGTGCTGATAACAAACCTCCCTCTGTCCAAATTGCCCCGTGGGATGCACTATGCCAAAAGCAAATTTAGAATCCATCCAGATGTTTACTTTCTTTCGCGCAGTTCCAAAGCCCAGGTGAGAGCAACCAGTTTAGCCTTCAGTGCTGAAACGTCTGCCATGAGAACCTTCGATTCAATGACCTCGCTCTGGGTAGTTACCACCTATCCTGACATGTTTTCCACTGCAAACAAAGCTACTTCCATCTGTGTGTAGTTCCCAGTCTGGGTTCTCTATCGGGCTGTCCTTTAAATCCAGTCAGCTGGAATCAACTTCTTTGATCATTTGTAGACAATCATGTTCTGGAGTACTTCCTACTTCGGTGGCCAACAGAAGCGCAGCAGGATTAACACCAGAGGAGGTTTTGAGGATAATGTCATCCAGTTCCATTAGTAACACTTGGTACTTCAGCATTGGGCTGGGGACAGCCAGGGGCCCCCCCTTTTGTTCAGGCCTGTCTGTACCATATGCAGTACACAGCCATCACACTTTGTCCCAGAGTTAATTTACAAGATTCCTAAATCAACAGCATGTAGCTGGGGCTGCTCACAAACAGCTCGGCCAACCTTGGCTCACATTATTGAGCTATTTAGAAAAGTATGCAACAGCTCATCTCTGCTCTCCTGGGAAGTGTGCTGGAACTCCCAAGGCAATATTTTGTCTCTCGTAAGTGAATAATTCAAAAGACCTCATGCGATCTGGCAAGTCTAAAGCTGGAGCCCTCATTAGTGCTTTCCTAAGCTGTTTGAATGCACCTCGAGTATGATCAATTCATATAATAAAAGCCTTATGGGCAGTTTTTAAAAGTCCACATGAAGGTTGGACTAGTAATCCATAATTGCTGATCCACCACCTGACCGTTCCAAGAAAGGCACACAATTCTCTCCCAGTTTGTCACTCTGGGATTTGGCAGACAGCTTTCTTTCTTTTTGTGCTTCGTTTCATTTGACCTTGGAGAAATCAAAACCCAAAAAGGTCACACACTTCTTTGTCACTTAGGCATTCTCCCTTGATACCCTGTAACCCTTTAATACTAAAAAGTTTAACAATTCAACAATGTTAGGTCTCAGCACCGTTCTTCAGTTTCAGTGGCTATCAGGATATCATCAACATACTGTAACCAAGCCCCTTGTGGATTAAAGGACTTCCATTCCTCAAATTCTTTTGCCAGTTGATTCCCAAAAATTGTAGGGCTCTTTTTAAATCCTTCTGGTAGTAGGGTCCAAGTCAGTTGAGTCTTTCTTCCTGTCTGTGGATTTTCCCACTCAAATACAAACCATTCCTGGCTGTCGGCGCTTAGAGGTATGCAGAAAAAGACATACGATCTTTCCATTGAACTTATGCAAAATTGACGTTCAAAAATAGGGGAATGGAATTATTTTGAACTTCAGAGTAGAACATTAAATATTAGCTGCCTTTAATCTGAGAACTGCATTAAAATCTGATCTGCTCTTGCATCCAATCCACCTTAGTTGCTGCACTCCTTCTGGAATGTTTCAGAGATCAGAATTTTCAAGTTGTCTTAAATGATATTCCTTGCATGCCTTTGTTACATTGACGAGAAAAGATGATGCTCGAGAAAGGAGTGTTCAGGAGGTTCATTTCCAGTAGTATTAACTAAGCCTATCCCAGTACCAGAGCAAAGCAATTCTGTTAAATTGCCTGGTAGTGTTCTGCAGTGTAAAATTCCTGCTTTTATTCTAAGTGTACAACCGAGTGCTTTGTTTAAGACGGATGTTTCTGTAAAGAGAGCTTTTCTGAGAAACAAGGGAAAGCATGCTTGGGGAACAAAAGGTCAGCTGAAAAGAGTTCTGAATGCCAGGAATAGGATATTGATTTTTTTTTTTTTTCCTATGTAAAATCATTCCTAATGTGTTCTTTCCAACCACTGACAAGGCTTATTCTAATCACTGTCTGAAGAAAATGAAAGAGAGGCAACCAAAAATCTGTAACATGGAAAAAAAATTCTTCCTTCAGGAAAGAAAAGGTTTTGATTCTGATTAAGGGTGCTTTTACTGACTGACTGTTCAAGTAGGTGTAATTTCTAATTACTTTAATTATCTCATTAGTATTATAAAAATGGAGCTATTTTAATCATGTGTATAACTGATGAAACTAATTTTTAAGATTCGTTATTAAGCTTATATACAGAAACATAAAGCTATAGCTCTTCTGTAGTTATTGTATGTGGTTTTTTTTTTACATTGGACTTCATTGACTCCATAAGAAACACTGAAAACACAAGCTTATCAGATGAAGAAATCTTTTGGGTTTTTCTTTTTTTAATTTTTTTATGTGTGATTTATGGTCTTTTAAGATGATAATAAGGCCATTCTCATTTTGCTAACACATTGCTGCCATTCACCTGGTGGCCCCTGACCCAAACAAACACTATTTGGTCTTCGACTTTGCAGCTATTTGGTTTGATTACTAACAAAAAAAGCCACAGACAGGATTGATCCTTTATATAACTGAGAATATTACATTCATACTGAATATTCTGTAGAAGAACACCGACCATTTGTGTGGATAATTAAAGGATTCATCATGATTAATAACATTTCCATGAAGAGCAGCCAGTTGCATTGGTTAGACTAAGACCTTCTTAGGCTGCAGCAGTAATTATTGGGGCTTTGCCACGTTCGAATAGGTACGGAGCACTGTGACAAAGAAAAACATGAATCCCCATTTTAATGGAATCCTTTGTATGTCTGGAAGCTGGCCGAATCCCGATGAATTTTGTTTGCGAGAAGAGGAAGTGATTCACCGTCAATGAATTACAGAATGTTACATTGATTCTGGTGCTGGCATATAGAATCTATACAACTGCTCAGTAGGTATGGAAATGGAAATCTATGTTGCAAATGAAGATTTAATAACTGTTATGCAGCTATCACACGTGAATTAAGCTGCTCTTGAAACTATTTTAATTCTCAATTGGCTTCTGCTTTCTCCATAGCAGGGTTCATGCTGTCTAGTACTCCAAATACCAATTTATGGCTCCCCTTTATTACAGAGGGTTCATATCCATTATAAATTTGCCAAATATTTCTTTAAATTATTTTTCATGAATACCTGTGGCTTTGGGAAGGAAAGGAATCTGAAATTACTACATAAAGCAAAACCGAATAGCTAACTATCCTCTGTAAGATGACGTTTTGAAATGACCACAAAACTTAAACAATCAATGCTTCTCTACATTTTTGCAGCCACACTGATGTATTTGTGGCTTCTTGAAACAATGAGATACAGCCTTATAGTCTTAAAAACAGCAATGGAAAAAGTATACTGAAAAACAAGTGCAAGTGATTGATGGAACATAACCAGGTATTGTTAGACATCCCTTGTATGATTTTAGGGACTATGGGATGTTTCTACACCTTTCTTTCTTACCAGTAAAACAGAGGTAGGACCATTCGTTCGTTTCTTACATTTCATGTTTAGAGGTGACACATGAAGAGATGCAGAATCTTGCTGCTGACAGAGTAGTGGGGTTTGTACCTGAGTCACCTTGTTATGGAATATGAATGATATGAAAGGTTTAGGCGAACCAACTTCAAGATGCCAATAAGACCCAAGGACTGTTTCTTTCTAAGATTTGCAGGGTAGAACCTTGTGTGCCTTTGTAAACATTTATTTTTCTGTATTTTATTTTAACACTAGATAAGATTTATTCCAGTAAATATAAATACTATGCCTAATAGTGTGCATTCCACTAACTACAACATCAGAGAATTACTCATTTTTCCAAATCTGCCAGTTTCCTCTTTCTACTTTGTCACTCTTTTATAACAGAAGTCCTCTAACTGTGGATGTTTATAGACTGAATATGTTAGTCAATAAATGCTTTTATTGACTTGCAGCAAGTTCAGTATTTGGTTCACATTATAATGATTGGCTTCTGGGAGAGCTCGGAGAAGTGACTGAACCCTGTAAATGGGGAGATAAATAATAAGGAACTCGGAAGTGTTGACAGAACAATGCAATGAGAAGTTTAGTCTGCTATGTCTTGACTCCCCTTTTGCCCCTGATGTAAGACATCTCTCTACCCTGCTCTTTCATCAAACAGATAACGATTTTCAATTCAGTGTTTTTCTGTCATTAACTCTTCAGGAGTGAGTTTAGGTGTGACAGTTTGTGGTAGTTTGAGTATTAAGTCGTAAAGATTATATTAATTTGGGTTACTTTGGGAACCAACAGCTGCAATACAAACTCTCTCAAATAAGTCTGTTCTCTAGAAACAGCAACGAGCTAGGATTTAAGCTCACGGCAAACTGTTCCGTGAGAATGTTCTCTTACCATTGCCCAACGAACTATTTGCCTGAGTCTAAGCAGAGAATATTGTTTTACAGGTAGCTGGGGTGCTGTCACAGACAAGGAAAAGGGTAAGTGAGAACAGAGCTTGAAAAGAAAATTGCCATGTAACAAGCCACTGTACCAAGAATGGTCACACTGTGCTTGAAATAAGGATTTAATTTAAACTTAATGAGTTTCCTGCATGCTCGTTACAACTAAATTGATTAGAAATATATGTTTTGGTTTAACAACTGTGCTGCAGGAGAAGCATTTGTTACATAGCTGTTGAAGTGGCTGTTCTCTTGATCATTTGATATTTCATGTCCTGTAATAAAAACGGATGTAATCTAAGTGCAGAATCCATCCTACTTAGGGCTCATAATTAAATGCTTTCCAAAAATGTTTATCATAACTTCCCACTGTGGCTTGTGGCTAATTTAATCAAATGGTAAGATCCTTCTCCTCTCACCTGTGTCTGCAGCAGATAAAATTGTGAGAGGGATATGTTGCTTAATTAACCCTGTAATTCTTACATTTGAGTTAATTAGCATCTAAATTAATGTTTCTTGTGTATCATATGCTTGGTGCTGTAGTCTATTCTACACAATTTATTCCTCTGCAGCTAAGATATTTCTGCTTGCTTACATGGGTTGATTGTTTTCATATGAAAGTATTAAACTTTTCTTCTGCCTTATGTGCACCTCCTCGTGCACTGGTGACACAGCACTGTCACCTGGTAACCAAAATACCTGACTGTTCAAAGAATGAACAAGATGCTGATTGCCCTTGGTATGGGAACAGTCTTGCAATCCTGATTTGGTTACCATGTACATGACGGTGAATGTGACCACATTCAGTTGCAGTTGGTAGGATTTAAATATGTCCAAATGTTGTATTAATTTGGATGCCTTCACTGGATACATTCAGCTGTTCAAACCTGCTATCTCTACTTACTCATGAGGTATCAGTTTATTTATGATTTGCAGAAAAGCTGACTGGAAAATGGCTGAATTATTAAGAAACATCTGTATTCATAACAGAGATCACAAAAAATGAAGACATCAAAAAATTAAGTTGTAGTTTTCCCGTCATACTGGAGTAGGAAAGCTACAGATCTCAGTTTCTGACACTGAGACCACCAGGGAGAGGTACAGTCTCTGGCCTCCTTCATTCATTTGGTCTGAGCTTCCTATCGCCCCTGTGATGGATAGTTTGGGGATGTCCAAGCTAAAAGGGTTAAATAAAAATCAGAGTGAAGTATAGAACATAATTGTATTGTGTGGTTTGAATTTCCAGGAAGGAACTTTGCTCAGAAGGAAAACAACCATTTGCAAGGCTCTGCAATGTGAATGTAGGGCCCAAGCAGCTTGGACTCTGTTGTTAGCTGGATGGCTGCAAAGAATTCAGCTGTTCGTGGGAGCACAGAAAGTCGCTGGCAGATCCAGAGCCAGTCTGGATAAACTGCTTTATTCAAAGAACTTGTAAATCAAATGCTCATTACCACTCTGAGGAGTGCCTTTAAAGATGGCCAGCCCACACAACTTGCAATCTCTAGCTCTCCATAAGTAGATATGAAAAAGAGTAGGAATTAAAATATTAAGCCCGAGCTGAGAAATGTAGGGTTTAATCTTTTTTCATTCTGAGCAATGTGTCAGTTTCAGGTCAAACTTAACTGTGATGAACAGTTTCCCTATAAAGGAAAAGCCTTTATCAGAAAGGCTCCTTAAAACAGCTTATGAATTATTTCATAAGGAAAAAAGCTCTTTTCAGAGCATGCTTCAGAACCAGGAGGGCCATACACGTGTTCCGGGTTTCCAGCAATAACAAGGCACCACCGTGCTTTGCATTAGTGGAGTAATTTTATGAGTTACAGGATTTCATGCCCAGAGGCCGTGACTAGAACCCTCTACAGACAATTCCTGGGAGCTTACCATGAGTGTATCCACCAACTTTTAGTCTGATTAAATTGAGCTCAGTCTATTGTCATCTTGCAACACAGATTTTTCTTTTGGCTTGCTCATGCTGTAATAGCACAAAGAAAAAACCAAAACCCCAATCCCAGACAACTAACAATATAAAAACTTGACTGTGAAATTATACTAAAAAGTCTGAAACAGTGCTGATATGGAGTTAAAATTACTTTCTTACTTTATCTGTGAAACATATCCTTTCCTAATTTGCTATTCATTAGGGACACGTATACTCTGGATGACATCAGACCAATTGAGAAGCAATTTGAAGAAAATATTTTCTAGGAAACTATATGCTATTCCCCTTAACCACTAAAATAAATAAGCTAGCAAATAAATATTCAACACTGGTATTTTATCCACTTATTTTCAACTGATCAAAACCAAGCTGTGAAGCATGGGAAAACTGAAATTAGTCTGTTGTGCAGAAAATCTGTGCACAGTATGAAAATAGATGTGCATGTGTGCATATGCACAGCACTAATGTCGTACGTATTATTACTGAGGTTGACAGAATTGCTTATTACTGCTGAAACTTCCCATTGTGAACAATTAAAGATAAGGTCTTTGCCAAAATGTAACTGAGCTGAAATTTCCATACCTGAGAATCTGCTGGAGTCTGTTTTCAGTTTTTTGGGGGGTTGGTTTTTTTGTTTGTTTGAGGGGTTTTTTGTTATTTGTGAGGCTAAACTCAGCAACCTTACTGTTCTTGTAAAGTAGGGCTGAGAAAGGGGGAGAGATGCAGGTGAATGCAGGTGAAAGAAGGGCAGAAGGGGAAGGGAGAGCTAACTGAGGAGTGTCTAGACCAAGTCATTGAACCGCTCATTCTGACTTGGCGGAGCAAGCTGTGGATCCAAGACATGACAGACCTATTCTGCCTTCTGCAACTTTGTTCTGTCTTAGCTTGTGTGTGTCTGTTCAAGAGGGTTACAAAGCCACCTGAAATACCGAGCTAAGTGCTCCTGCCAGTGTCAGGTGGTGAACAGCTGGATATGATGCTGCCCAAGTTTCACTTCTTTTTCAGAGAGGAAAAGAGCTAAAGGATTGTTACCAGTTGTTGTTACTGGGAGCATCTGACAAAAGTGTTTTTCTCAATGCATATTTTCAGTTTTGCCCTGAGTATAGCTTGGATGCAAGAATCAGTCTAAACACCTCTCTCAGCATTTTTGTTGTAACCGTGAATCACAATACATTCCATTTATTACAGAGTGAGAAAACACACATTGTTGATGCCCAATACAGAAGTGACTATGTCAGAGCCTTAGCAGGGATAAATTGCTGTGGCACTAGTGAGCCAGGCTGCATCAGCATGTGTATGTAACTGCTTAAATCAGATGAATTAGCCCAAGTGAAGGACGGGGGATGCAGCGAGCACATTGGGTATTTCTGCACAAAGCCAGCTTTTTCCCACTGTGGTTCACCACATTTTGGTGTTGTTGCAGCGCAAGTAGCCAAGGCTGTTGTAAGTTACTCGCATTATTAGCTCATCTGTCTTATGCACCTGGGAATCAGAGTGTGGTGATAAATGATTCCCTTAAGCAGACTGCACCTCCAGTCGATGATGATGAACCACAAAAAATTATCTTATGCCTGAAGCTTGAATTAGAAAGGCAGGTTTTTTGCAGCGGAGGTCCTGTAAGGCTGAACCACTGGCACTACTACTGCACTTGGTATTGAGTGTTTGGGAAAATAAGAAAGTATAATGCTTTCTAAGGTTGATTCTGGGTACTGTGGTTTCTAGGGACATAGGATTTTCTGAAGAGTCAAGGGCGATAACTAAAAAAGGCTTATAAATGTTAATGTTTAACAGACATTGCATCCTGCAGTATTTGTAGCCTTTATGTTTATAATGTTACAGCAAAATTGAAGTAAATATAAAAATTACAGTGCATATTATAAAAAGCATGGACCAGTAGAGTGGTGAAGCACGAAAATGGCCACCAAAATCTGCCACTGCACAAAGCTTGCCCAGGAGGTAATAAGGAAACTGAAATCACTATTGCCATGCAGAGTGTTACCTTATCCCATAAAGCAGCAGGTAGAGTTGACTGTCAGGATTTATGTATCTTGTTTCCAATATGAGACTGGTCATCCAGACCAGACAGCATTAAATGGCAGCTTAGTTTTCTACTGAGTGAGGATATTCCACTCAGAGCATTAGCTTAGATCTAGAACTTTCACAGAGGGTAAAATCAAAGGTGAGGCACCAGGAACTGACTTATTTTCTAACAATATCCACAGATCTGGTCAAAGCAAACGAAAGACAGTCAATCTTTTGCCACTCATGTCTCTTTACTGTGTGATTACCGTGATCTGCAGCGTGTTCAGCACCTTTGGAGGAGTCTCATAAGGTAGTTAGAGTTGGAGATTAGGTGTTTAAACATTACCCAAGGAAAGCTTTGATCTACCGACAGTTCTTTTATACTGAATTGGTAGCTGTAGAAAGATTCTTGGTGGATTTCTGTGTCTTGGTTTATAAGACTATAGAACTGATTCTCTCATCTTATGAATGACTTTGGTCTGCTAGACTGTTCTAGATCATGTTGTGAACAACACTTATACCACCCTTTGTCTAGAGCTAGAGCATAACCTGAAGAAGATGGAAGAGGATTGAAACTTTTTACCAAAACTTGGAAGGAAAAGAACAGAGCTGCCTAGTTTATTTGAAACCCTGTCTGCTTGGAAAACAAGCATACCAGCAGGTTATAAATATTACTGCAGCAAAATGAAAATATTTCTGAATTAGATGGCTATCAACTGAGTCACCTGGGGGTAATTCAACTGTGTGTATGCCATCAGAATCTGTACCAGAAATCCTCTGACCAGTTTTTGCTGTAGCTCCACGTCCTCTAAAAATGATCACTTTTACAGCTGCCCCCCAATAGAGCTTCTACCGTGTACTGCAAACCGAGGCTGAAGAGTGAACCTGTTTGGCATTTAATTGATATATGGTCTTAGAATTCTTTAAATAATAACTCCAACCTAAAATGCTTACATTTTCATTCATCCTGCTGAATAAAGATCTCTGAAACCTGTTATTTTATTAATAACTTCAGCTTCCACTTGTTTCTGCACTATAATGAACAGCCTGGGTAGAAATAAATATTCCTCATTTGAATGCCCATCGAGCAATTACTGTTTGAAATTGATAGAGATCTGCCATGCAACTCCAAAATCTGCATTTTTCCTGAATGTTAGCCTAAAATCTCTTAAAGAGAAAATGCGGGCTATCAAATTGACTGGCCAGCACTAGTCTCTGCTCAAGCTGCACATATAGCATATTCTGAAATGCTGTTGCCCCTTGGGACCTGTAACAATATTCTTACTGTGTTCTGTTCAAATATAAAATTCCTCTCCATTCCCAGGCTCTGTGCTGAAGGGCTGAGCAGCAGAGGTCGTGCAGCTGTGGCAGGGACAGCAGCCAACCTTCACTCCGTGCTTGTGCTGATTGAATGGCTGCTGCCTTCGGAGCGCTCACCCCCTGGCTCCGAGACCTGTTTGTTCAAGTGACTGTTTCTGGAGACCTTTAAAGGCCTTTTAGTTGCATGCATGGAGAAGATGTATTAAGAAAGTAATGTATCAGAACAGCTGGAGCCTGACCAGCTGTTGGAGGAAGCCTCCTTTGGTCCTGGCATTTCTCCTCCACAAGCAAAGTGAGAAGCTGCTCTTGGGCAGTCTCCGGTGTAGGCCACCGCTGGGAGACATCCTTTGTACAACTTTTTCTTTAGGACTGAAAAAAAGAAAAATGGCAAGCAGACTTCCATTTCATTTCAAATTCCCCATTTTTCTGGAATTTGAAGAGAAAGACAATACATTTATTGATCTGAGATCACATGCCCAGCCTGGTAGTTTCTCCTGCGTGCAAAGACTTTTCTCCATTTTACGTTGTGACTTCTTTCAACTTCATTATGCACATGCTGGCAAGAAAGGTCTCTCTTGTTCCCTGATGATAGCTGCAATTTTGGCAGGTACAGAAAAATAACCAGAACCACAAAGACCAAGTTTAGCCAACTGACTTACTGTTTTGGGGAGCTGCCTGAGGGTTTCATAGAGAGAGGGGCAGTCTAGCAAATGACCTGGTGAAGTAGCATCAGGTCCCACAACTATCTTAATGTTTTCTTCCATGATATTCTGCTGTGCTGGAAAAGCTTTCTCTGTACAAAAAGCTGAGCTGTCATAAAGATGCTAGTTATGTTTTAAATAATGAAAAGCATAGTTTACATGAGGCAGAAAGAATGAACATTTCCGTGCTGTCTGATTCCTGTTTCTCAGAAACATATAGCACATTTCTCTAGAGAAGGCTGCAGATTAAGAACTAAGGCTGCATTAGTTTCATCTGCACATCAAGAGTACAGAACTCAACCTGCTAAAATAGATTGAAGTTCAGGTGGGATGTGAAGCTGCACGTAAATGCGGTAAGAGAATTCATTGCTGAGCTTTTTTCCTCTACTGAGATGAAAAATCTAAAAGGAGGGAAAGGAAAACCTGGTCTTGTGCATTTCATGGAAGGTAAAATGGAGCAGAAACCCAGTGATGCACCTAGGCCACCACTGGGATCAAGTCTCCAAGATGCAACAGCCAGCTTTGTGTAGGGTCTTCTCACACACTCTGAACATGTGCATGGGGGCAGTTTGTAGCCAGCAGACCTTGTAAAGCCTCTGCTGATTTGAGACCTCGATTACAAGTGCCAAGTCGGGCTGATTTGGCCCCTGTAAACAAAGCTGTGCATGCAGGCTGCAATCAAGGGCGCACATGTGCACAGCTGTGTTTATCTGACACTTAGCAAATCAGGATTTTATTTCTAAATAGCATGCTGACAAGAACAAGGTCATGGAAATCTTCCTATTAGCAGTCAGAAATAAATGCATATTTTTAGAATGTTACCTTACGAGCTCAGAAATTATGATTCTAATTTCTTACAAAAGATGAACATTTACATTCATCTGTCCTGGGCTCACAGGAAGAAAAGTATATTAACGCAAGGACTAGAAATACTAATCATTGCACTTGCCCTTGTAAGGGGAACTATTTGAGAGTACTTTTTAAAAGTTCAGTTTCTCATTCTTTGCAGGTTGAGTGCAGTGTGCCTTTTGCTGGGGAACTGTGGATACTCCCACTTTTTGATAGTGAAGCGTGCAGCTCCGCAGGTTGCAAACTACAGACAATTAAATTGGATTTTAAAATATCTGTCCCACATGCATATTTTCAGCTTGATTAAATATTTCAGTTTGAAATAGTAATACTCCCAGTAACTGCTTGAGAGGGCTACTCACTGTGTCAGACTGGATTCCTGCAAGTGAAGTTGGCCCTGAAATGTCAGAGTGATGCCAAATGGAAAAGTGAAACTCCTGGCTTTTGGAGAACGTACCAAGCTATTTCTATGAAGCACAGTGCTATTCTTTTATACAGAACAAAAACTTTCAGGAACACAGGAACACATGGTAGGACCTCTAGCTCTAAGCCTGAGAAAGCCCTTGTGATCTTTATATGCCTTATTTCCATGTCCTTTGCCAAAGTTTCCTTATTGTGATCCAGCTTCTCTGCTATTTCTCTCTCCCACTGCTTTTGCAGTCACGATGGAGGCCACCACACAAGAGTCTGCTGCAAAGGAGCAGCAGCTCAACCCTGCTTCTCAGATGATTTACAAAATTCCCGCTCGCAGCAAGCTCCCAGTCGTGTGGAGAACGGTGTGTGAGTTCTCTGCTGCCATGGCTCTGGGGCTTCATCCCTCTGTGTCCTTACACTGACCAAGAATGAAAGGCCCTGCTTTTGCCCCCACTTCCACTGCTGATCTTAGAAAAGGGGAATGCATGGAATTTTGGGATTTCTGACATATCTGCTTTCACCGGTCCCTGGATAACAGTTTAACAACCTCAGGACTATAAAGGAGGCCCTTCAGACTGCAGGGTCTGTGAAAAAAGAGTGGGAAGATCCCCTTTGGTTCAGAGCTCCTTCTCTAAGACAAAGGAGCGCTCTTGCCTTGTTGGGGAAGAATAGTTAAGTATTTAATACTAGATAAACATAGCAGAAGCTTGGTCTTGAAAATAGCTCAACCCCATTTTCAAAATAAATCAGTCATAATAATTGAGGAGATTAGGGGAAAAAATAGCAAGAAAACTTCTGCTCTGCAGTTTGAAGTCTGGTTAAATTTTATATGGAAGGTGATAGCTCTTCAGTGCAAACATTTGAGCAAAATCATTCCAAGTGCCTTTTACACAACAGAAATTCCTGCTCTGTCACCTGGAAACTTAAAATGCCGTGGTTTGTGTCTTCTCTGCTTTGCGGCCGTGCACTAGACCTGTCAGGATTCTAATGGCTTTAACGTTTGAGCTGTAAGGTTTACTACTGCTTTTGGGGGTTGATACACAAAAGCAGGAAGCAAAGAAACTTTTGCATCAGGCTGGGCAGGAGGCTCATGCCCACTGAGTGAATCAGACTGTTCCAGAGTACAGGCTGGTTGCAGGAACGCAGGAAAAGGCGTTTGTGGAGGCCATACTGTGGCTGAAAAACTATATTCAAGTAGCTATGTCATTGAATGCTCTAAAGATTGAATATCTGCAGTCCCTGCTTTAAATGAGAATTCATGCAGTTCTCACACCTCTTTAATGAAGTTTGTGCCTCCTTTCCTGACCCTATATTGTCAGGCGTATGAGAAATGCCAGAGTGAACTTTGAAGGCACATAGTTAATAGAAAAAAGGATTATTGCAGTCCACAAAGACCTCTCTAACATATACTGTAAAAACACAGAAAATATCACAAGTTGCCCTTATTCAATATTTTTTTAAAACAAGAAAAGATTCAAAGCTTAAATGTTTTAATAGCCTACTCTGATCCCTTATAGCTAATTAATGTCACTGAATTTTCGTAAATCACGTATTTTTGGCAAACATGTAGAAATACAGGTCAAATATAAACTAAAATATCAGCTACCATAAAAAACCCCAATGTTTTAAAATACCATTTCCCCCTTATATTTATTCTGCATCTGTGCCTATATTTAGCAGTAATCCAGTGCATCTTGCATATGGTGAATGATATTTTGATCCAGGATTTTTCTGATTTAGACACCAATGGGTCATTCCTGTATACTCCATTGTGATGCTTCCAGCACCTTAATTGCAGATACTGATTTACGGTAAAGTTATTAACCTTTCAATTTAGAACTATTTGCATTTCTGTTTTCCTTAAGAGGAGCAGCAAGTAGAAAAATATGCCTGATATTTTGCTAAAAACTTCATTTTCATGCCTTTCCAAGTGTACTTTGAGAAACAAAGTCAGGAAACTCAATGGAACTGAATTAGAGATAAACCACACCTACCAAAGCCTTCTGCTTCTTCACAACCCCATAACTTCATACTGCAAAAACTCAACCCAAAATACTACACACCAAAGAACTCCCCTAAGGGTATTTCAGTGTCTGTATATTTAAAGCAAAGGATTTTTTTTTATCAACGCCCAGGAAATCAGGCATAACTGCCAGGTAAATGTAGCTGCATTTTTTGTTTGTGGTCTCTTGTAGAGCTTTAGAAGCTCAACTGCTTATGAGAAACTCATTTGGGGACGTATAAAAACAAAGAAGACAATTCAGGGGAGTTAAAGGAGAAGCCTGGGAATTTGGACAGATACATGTGTGTTCTGTACTTTCTGTATGAAAGACCAGAAAGGCAAATATCAGAACATCTTTAGTGGAGAGTCCCTCAAAAGGGCAGAGGGTCATAAACAATTGGAGCCATGAGCTCAGCAAGAGGAGCAGGAGTTTGAGTAACCAGAGATTTGGGATGACCAGAGAATCTTCCAGAGAAAGTACTTTAGCATTGTCCAACTTTTCCTCCTACTTTCAGAAAAAGCGTGTCACATTTTGTATAAAAATTAAATACAATTTTTACTAACCTACACAATAAATATTGCACAGTTTATTGGAAGTAACTGGATCATCATTCACAACACTTGGATCGACAAAGAGCTTTTGAAAAGTGTTCTGATTCAGCTTCTCCTTCCTTTCAGTTCAGTTCACCTCCTACGCTCTAAAGCACACATTAAAATCTAGGTGACAAGAAGAGCCCTGTAAAATTGTCCAGGTCGCTTGTTGTGCAGTCAAAACGTAGAACAACGAGAAATAATTCTGTGTGAATAATGGCAGATCAGTTTCACCCAGCACACGAGGAATTCATGTCAGCAAGCGTCCAAAATGGGTTAAACCATGCTGAGTGCTACACAAACAAAAAAACTATGAAAAATGCCCAGTTTTCTCATCTATAGAGCTCAGAATATAATAAAAAGTGACTCTCATGCGAATTAAAATCTAAAATCCCCATGAAAATCAGGCAGATGGAGGAGGAAAGATTATACCAAACTGTCGTGGGGCACTGAAGCATGTCTGGTACCAGCAGTAACATTTACCAGCTAATCCTCAACTCCATATTCTCTTATATACCATGGAGAGTGGTTTATTATAATACAGAAATATATGTGCTGCCATAAACTGTAGAAGTTGCTGAAACAAGAATACTGATAAGTAAAACCTATCAGGAAGAAATAAATTAAACTTCAATCCAAATTTCTTGTAGAATATTAACTTTCTTGGTACTAGGCCTTGTTGAAAAAAAAGGAAAAATGTTCTTCAGGAAGCTTTGGTGAAGAAGAATAGTGAAGAGAAGGAATTACATAGGGGTTGGATACTTGAATTCTTCTTCCCAAAGCCTCAGGTGCCATGGGGAAGTAACAAGAAGCTATCATAAACAATCCAAGTTTGTGCCAGTACCTGCTTGACTCATGGTTTCATCTTGCACTCGATGCAAAGTAACCTCCTATAAAAATGTTAAGACAGTAGGTACATAAGGGCAATTTAGCACCAGTGTGTGTTTACAGGTTTTCTTTTTCCTGATCTAGAGCCTAGATATTTAAAAATGGAGGCAGTTTCTTAAGTGTTGATAGGGTTTCTTACATCCACATTCCTTGTACTTTCCCTTGTAGGATAAAACACTTGTTAAACAGGCCACTCTTCTAACCAAGGTACAAAAACATCTCAGAAGGACAGCACTTCTCATGATAATATCCCATCATGGGCAGAGTATTTTATTTAGTCCTCTCTGCTGTGAATGAAGTAATTGTTCTCTGTCTTTTGCAATTATGTTAATACTGCTTAGAAATACTTGTTGTTATTTTAATTTAATTTATGATTCAAACAGAAAGGGAACCTTTGTGTTCTGTCACAAACATCAGTGTCTTAATGTGCATCTAATGTAGGAACTTCTCAAATAACAGGGTTAGAAAAGGCATTTGTGTGGCTGCTGAAGCCTGAAGGATGCTGCATATTGCTTTTTGCTGAAAGCTTCTCTTCCAGCAAGCTGTCAGCAGCTGCTATAGCCTAGTTGCTTGAGCAAATGGCCTGAACTCATTTTCTTGGTTACTGTCAGAGAACATGAGGAAGGCTTCTAATTAAAAATCCAGTTTTTTCCGATGTTAGCGGCCTAAAGAAACAAGGCATTCCATAAAGAGTTTTGTTTCTTACAAATGGGGGAAGGAAAAAACAATGTTGCCGATTAACATCGAACACTTTTCTGACCACAAACAGCCCTGACCTCTTTCCCTGCTCTTCTTTGGCCTGTCATTTATTCTGTGTCTGGGCAGTGGAAGTGCCAAACACCAGCAGTGATTTGTGAACTGTGAAATGGCTTCTGAAGCCTGAGGATGAAGGAAGATATCTGCTTGAGCCTGTTTCCATCACCAGTACCTATGTCAGTGCCGTCCTGTGCTGATTCTTTTCATTTTATGTGTAACTTTCATGTCCTAATAAGAAAGGTAATGCCAGCAATGCAAGTCTTTTCTTAATCCTTTTTTCAGCACCATTCTTCAGTGTGTTTTAGGTACCACCTGCTTTAGAGCACACGTGTCAGGACCGTTCTGCAGCCAGCCAAAGATTTTTGTGCTGGAAATCAGTTTTATCTACTCTAGTCTCATCAGACAGTGCCCTGCTACTCAAATGAGGCGAATTTAACAGGACACAGCACCACAGCATTTGTCTGCCTTTCCCCTTGCAGTGGTAAATTTTCACAGTAAGAGCCGGGCAAGTGGTCCCTAAATCACAATTTAACTACACTGTCAAAGCACTGATTCTGCCAGATACTTTCTGCCTCCTCTGGGGGCATTGCCAGTGTAATCACACTGGGTTTTCCCCTGAGAAATGCAGTTTGCTTTTTCTCAGGTAAAGCACCCAGGCAGGCCTCAAACCTTTTGGTAGCAAGGACTGCACAGTAGGGAATGCTGCTCAGACATCAGGAAGCAGATATTTTTTTTTTTTTGGGGGGGGGGTTTCTTTCCCCCCTTAGTGCTTTCTGTCCCTGCACAATGGAAAGTGAATTTCATATAATACTGTTGTCTTATTTGGCCAGATGCTGGTATTTCCTCATGAGTAAAATCAGTACCAGTGAGTCAAGGAATCCAAGGGCTTCATCACATCTGCTTAGAGAGCTGGGATTGCCTCACGTAGCTATCACGGACCAATGTGGGATTAGGGAGGAGCAGGCAGGGTGCGTGAATTTGACCACTCTATTGCTATTCATGTATGGGATAGAGGTCAAAGACCTGGTTTTCTGCAGAGTAACAGCAAATGTCTTGCTGTCAGTGATTTCTGTGAGAAATTCTGGTTTGAATTTTCTCGGAGCTACGTTGTTTATAGCATCATATCATTCTGGAAACCACTTTAATAGAACAAAATATGTTTTGGGGCATGTAGCTGAGTGAATCAGGCAAGCAACAAGAAAAATCAGTCCACAGATGGGAAGTCCCAGGTTGTATAACTGATGTTAGACAATGCACGTAATGCAATTCTCCATTTCCACAGTCACTCTGTTGATGAAAAGAAGGATCCTGATCCTGGGGATGCTGAGACTCCTGTGGGATATCACAGGAGAGCTTAGATCAAATTGGGTAGGCTAAGGAATCTCAAGTCACACAACACACCTAGAGTGGAAACTTCAGAAATATGCTGAATTCTGGTTTAGGTTTTGGGGGAGGACTTCTTACGTTTTGCTCCTGTTTTGACATTAGAAAGACCTAACTGTGACCTGACATCGTAACAGAAGGATCAGCTTTCAGTAAGCTTTATTCTTACAAGAACCATAGTAGTGAAAAAACCCACCCTGCAGTGCTTACTCTTCTGCCAAAATTTCCTCACTCCTGAAGAAGGGATCATTTACATGGAGGTTCTGCATGCTGGTGATATGATTAAGAAGAATATTTCAGATGGGTGGGATTTGCTAACAAGGCCCAACATGTCAAACTTAAAATCCATTAATAGCACTCACATCATCTTTGTATTTCTACCAAAGGGCAGATAGAATCCAATTTAGCCACTTTTATGTCTTTTTTTTTTTACCAATTCATTAAAACTGGAGTCCTGCCATTATTCATAAACAAGGCTGGAAAAATCAGAGTAAACTGCTGAATACCATCAAATACTTGGCTCAAATTCATTTTGGAGAATAAAAAGCTCCAACTCAACTGCCAGTGCTAAGTAAAATTCTGCTTTGTTTTTAGCTGAAAACATGAAGCTGATCCACCTGAACCAGCAGTCGGCTTCCTTGCACATAATTTCTCACACCATTACAGCTTCTGGTCTGTGCACACCTATTAACAGATAAGCCTGTGCCATTTAGTTTTGCTCTGAAGAGGAGCGATAGCAGAACCACAGTGTTTAGCAAGTTTTCCTGGTTTCCCTGTTTCTCAAATTTTCCTGTTTTAACAGTGGGAAGTTGAAAATGTGAAGGTGATTTTATTGCACTGTACTGAATGGGTCACTTTTAAATACAAATTTGATAAATTGATAAAGATTAAATTGTTTAATTAATTACATCTTGCCAGAACATGCAGGTACTTATTGTCTCGGACACTTCACTTAAGTTCTGATATTACTAAATATTTTCACGGTTTTTATCATCATGGCATCAGACTGTTTGTACACTTGCTTGGATAGAAATAACATGCTGGGTAGGAATTTTCTTTTCAGGTTTAATCAGGCTTTTCTAAGGTTCTGGGGGTTTTTTCCAATACAATATTGGAGATTATAATTGCTGTCTGTGTGATACTGCACAAGTGACCGGGCACATGACTCCACGTGTGAGCAATACCTGGCTGGGCTGTCATGTCAACACTGCACGCCAGCTAAAATGTGCTAAGCAAATAAAAATGTCAGTAAAGAATAAACTTCTCCAAAGAACAAGCAAGGAGCAGATTAAAGGTAAGTGTTGAAGGGTGATGTAGTTAACATATCATTAACATACCATTAGCATACCTGTTTGGGTTGGGAAGGGGAAGAAGGCTTTGCAATAACCCACAGGCACTACTGTAACATCACTTGTGCATTTAATTATATCCTGTTAACCATCAAGCTGTTTGCATTTCTGATTCTGCAAAGTGCCTCCAGCACTCCAAAAACAGCTTTGAAGATTTCTCCCTGGCCAATAATCCATCAATTTAATTAGTACACAAGATAGCTGATGAGATGAGCAAATACCTTCCCAAGTAACTGATGTGCCAGTTTTGCAGCAATAAAATCCTCACAATCATCCTCCTCCCCACTATTTATGGTAAAACAGAATATCTGAAATTTGTTTCTCAGTCTAAAGGAAGAGGGAAAAGCAAACAAAACTAATCAGTTGTTTTACTACAGGACTCAGGACATAAAAGAAGTAATGAAATAAAACATAATAATTTAGAACTTGACAGAAAGTTATCTTGACCATATACGAACAATTTATTACCTGAATATCTTTAGAAATTCTGGCCTCAGCTTTCAGTGCTCTGGTCATTTTTCATGTCTTGTATTTGCAACAATATTTTTTTATTTTCCTTTCCTTAAAATGTAATCTTGCATATGCACACCACTGATTGCACCTTAGTTGTGTGGCTTTCAGCATCACTCTTGCCAACCAACTGCACAGTCATTAAATCACTTTGCAAACTGCACACATATTGCTTTAGCCTTTGGTAAAATTTCAACATCTTTCATGCCTAGGGGAGAGCTCAACAGCAACATCTGAAGTGTGTAAACAAAGCAAGATGGCTCAGTATAATTCAACAGTATATATGACTCTCCAGGCATTTGGGCTGCCTTTTAGAAAAAACTCCTGACAATAAACTTTGGGCATGTAGGACACCTCATTCTCATGCTACAATTGCTTTTCTCACTTTCTGTGTTTAATTTTACATAGTTTATGTCTCAGAATTGATCTTAACTGTGGAACATTCCAGGTCTCTTAGTGATGAACTGAAGAACTGACTAAGCACAGGGAAAATTTATAGTATCTGTATCAAAAGTGACAGATTTTGATCATACATGTCAAAATAATATTTGTTAGGCATGCAAATGTAATGTCTGCAATGCCACTTTCTGAACTGAAGGTGAATGAGAGTATTGGAAAGATCAGGTGAATGTTATGATGAGGCAGACTTCGTACCTAGCCCTTTATGATCTCATGTGTTTTTAAATCAGCAATATCTAATGGCTTCTACTAGCTTAAGCAACACAATATTTGTTGGTAGAATATCACCTGTCTAAGGTGAAAGTGATAGCTTAAGGAATTGATGCAAAAGAGCATCTTGAAAAGAAAAAAATTGCTGTAGTTGTGTCCCAGCCTCAGTTACTGAAGAACTGCATCTCAGGGCACCCACCACTTTGAGGTAGCACTAGTGTAGGAGCTGGTTATTATCACAGTTTTTATCTGCTCTGGAGTATAAAAATGGACTGTCACTATAAAACAACATCAAGAACATTTTTAACTACTTCCTGAAATTGTTCTGTAAGGCAAAGATTCCTTGGCCACTGTTCATCTTCAGTCATTGCTCAGTGTCTTAAGAATTTGTGGAGATTTTTTCCACAGAGGATCCTGTTTCAGATGCCTGGAACAGAAATCTCTTTCTGATTCAGACACCTGAACCAATTTGCAGCACTGCATCAGCCTGGAAGAGATTGCCACAGAATCCCCCTTATTGTCCTCTTGTCCTTCTCTCGGCCCTCTGCTCACTGCTTCCTCATCTCCCTTCCAATCCAACAAAATGGTTGGGCAGTTGGGAAGTGAAGTTCGCTTGCTGTTTCCGTGGCTGGGATGATCACTCTACAGAAGTTCCAAAACCAATTTGTGGCACAGTGGTAACGAAAGAGAACAACACACAATGGAAGTCCTTAAGCAGAAAACAGACTCGAGGAGCTCCCAAGGGCACGGGCCGGGTTCCCTGCCTCGGTCTGTCAGGAAGCACCTGCATTAGACCTGCCAAGGAACGGCTGGGCAAACAAGGAGATCACTCAGTGTCAGGGTCAAGATTCTGAATTTGACAGCAAAGCCACAGGAAGAATAAGGATGAGTTGATAATGGAACTGCATAAGCAGCACTTCCAGCGATGGGAAAAGCACATGGGAATGAGAATGAGCTGCTGTCAGTATCTCTCCTCTGTGGTGATGGGAGCGAGTGAGACTCGGAGTTTTATAATGACAAGTCAGGAAATGTTCCAGGCTACGAGCTGCAGAGTCAAATCCCCTGGAAACACGAACACCATTAAATTACCTGCATGGTACCTGCATATCTAAAAAGTATTTGAAACAGTTTCTGGGAGAAACAGGAATGTATGAACCACAGGCCACCGCATAAGCATCAACATGGACTTTCATGTGCAGCTAATCTTTTACATCCCAGGAGCAAACTCACTAACTTTTACAGGTCCTACCTTTAATATTGATCTTACCTGGCCAACAAATACATAAATGTAATAAACCCATTTTAGCATCAGAGAATTTTATTAAAGTGAAGAGAAATCAATTTAAAGATCTACAGTTCAGTGCAATACATTCAGCTAAACAAATTCAGCAGAAGTGATGCTGTCCCATCCAAATGAAAACCTCCTCCACAGAATATTTTTAAAAGAAATCGTGGTAGTACTTTTATGATTTGAAGAGTCTATCTGGTACATAAAACCCCCAGATTTAAGAGCTGCCTCAACCACAGCCTAATAGACAGCAAACTCCAGCCCTGAGCAGGGACTTAAATCTTTTTTTCTGGCTATGAAGAAAGCCAGTTCCCACAAAACTATACTTCCCTATATATAAACGATACCACAACAACAAGATTCACGTTCCAATCTGTAAGATCAGAGCACTCAGAATGAACAAGTTCATTGCAACCCAGGAGTCTGTAGGGGAAAACTGATTTACTGATGGATTACAAATAGTTGCTGTCAACACGTTTTTCATCAGTTTGTGGAAAAATCATTTTGGAACACAAGGCCACACCCTGTATATAAATTTTTCTTTAGGCTCAAGACTCCTGTAGCTTCTTCATTTTGTAACTGCAGACTGGAAGAGGCATGGCTCAATGTTAACTTGCTAGAAATCTTTATATTGCTTGCAGTGACAATGTCTTTGTACCATTTAATTGCAAGTTGTGTAACATTATATGCCGTGGCATCTTTGGCAATGTGTCTGTCCAATGTCCTCCATGTAAGGGCTAGGATTCATTACTTCACATTTAAAGCTACATGTACAAGTCCACTCCTGGCAGATTGCCCAGCTACTGCCATGCTGCTGCCAGTGAGACTTGGGCAGAAGAATATTTATTGCTAAAAAGGTAATTTGCTCTGTGAATTGCATATTTCTGCAAGCAATTATAAAGTAGAGCTAGGTTAAGGATCATGTTAGCTTATTACCCTTACCCTTACAAACTATGAATTGTCATTAAAAGTTTCAAGGCTGCTGGTTATGGATGAGAATCTTGACTTCTTGCATCCAAGTTCTGGAACTCTTTTTACCAGAGTTAAATAGATGACCTGTGCTGTAGTCCTGCAGTTCAGGATTGGATCACGCTCTGAAGCAATGCCTGAGCTGACTGACTTTGCCTTATTGTGATGTAGGATAAAGCACTGGCACCACGACTGTCTCACGAGACAAAATCTCATAGTGAGTCGCTTCCAGCCCTCTTGTTCCATCTCTTTTGGAATGAGTCACGGTGCTTGGATCCCTCCAGTGTGTGTGTCAGCTGGGCTCTGGAGCTCAGAGAAAATTGTAAGGGAACAGTGGAAAAGGTTCCATTAAAGATGATGATGGCAGAAGACAGCATGGCTCTGGAGACAGAAAACAGGAGGAAAAGTGACAATTTGTCGTAATGGCAGTTTTACTTGTGAGTGATAAAGGACCTTGGACAAGTTTAGGCATTTGAAAAAAGAAACTGATAAATAAACCAGAAGGTGGGGCATGGCTCACAGAAACTCTGCTCTTCAGTCTCTGCTGCATTCCTTTGAGACTTGAATGTCACGGCTGATACTCTGTAGCAAATTAGAAAGAAGTGGTTTGCTTCTCTTGTGGACTAAGGATGGATCTGCGTGGTTGCCAGAGGCTCCCTGCAGTGATAGGCAAGAGCTGGAGATGCTGACAGTGGCATCTTAAAAGATTCAATGAAGAAGTCGATGAGACTTCATACAGCCTGTTGGAAGGGAAGGAGGAATTGTCATGAATCTTTCCAAGGCGCCAAGAAGTCCCACACCTGCAGTGTGTTTGTACTAGGAGTGAGTCTGAGCTCAGCTCGGCTTAATGACAAAGCTGGCACTTGTCTGACGTGGACCCTGTAGGTAGGAAGTAAATGTCAGGGAACTGTAATTAAGTGTGTGGCCAAAGCAATCCAAGAGCAAGGTGGGTGAACTCAAAAGAACATTTGTGCTGTAGTTTCTTCCCATTCCCTCTACTCTTAATGTAGATGTGGAACACCTAGTGTGTTTTCAATGCCTGAGATGGAAAGGTTGCTGTTCTCTGCAGGTTCTGTGTGCATTATTAGCGTGCCTTATTTCTGCCTGTGCTCGCCTTGGCCACTCCTTACGCATCTGTGCGAACAACTGTGAGAGAGCTTTGCTGGTAACAGCCGTGTGATCCACTGGAGCTGCTGCCCTGCATGTGCATGGAGCAGGAGATCTACTGCAGATACCTGAGGCATGTCTGTCTACCTCCCACAGCTCCCAGATCTTGGCTGGAGCCGTTGCTGCTTTGACAATGAGATCATCTTTTGTGTTTCTCATCTTCAGGTGCTTTGCTAGTTCTTCAGTTAGGCTCTCTTTCAGCAGTTAATGCTTGTACTGTTTTCAGAGTTTTGTTTCATTTCCTAGGTCTTCTGTTCCCTGCTTTCTAAAGTGGAAGTGTATATTTCTTTATTGAAAGCAACTCATTAAACTCTGAGAAAGAAGTCAGTGTACAGAGTTTAAAAATGGTGCGACAAGAAGTAAAAAGGGAGACTAATTATCTTATTCTATAGTTCTGTCATGAATAGACTGGGAGTATTCTCATTATTGATGTCTCTGAACAGCAACTGTTCTAGGCATGATGGAGTGCCCCTCAGAAAATGCAGGCTGCATCCGGTCACAGATGACAAAGCGGTGCTGTCACTGCAGGCAGCAAAGCTAACTTGACAAGAGGGTTCTTTTTTGGCCAAGGTCTTCTGTTGACACCTGGAGTTTTGTTAAACACTGCAGGGCCAGCTAGAGGTGTGAGTAATATTTATGTTAGGCCACCACTGTTAGACTGGCCAAGCTTGGCGGTACTGACCTGTGGCAGAGCAGTGCTGTTATTGACAGCTCTTGAATTTGCTGCCCCTGTGTTCGTGGTGCTTTCCGAAAGCAGAACATTTGGTAAGTCAGTGGATCTGGAAACCCTCTGGCCACTTCTAACCTTCTGTCCTGTGTTAATATTTGAGGTATAACTATCAAAACACCATGGCTTGCCTTTGCTGGAAAAGAAAGTTTCTGAGAGTAAGTAAATGAACAACATACACAAATATAACCCGTTTTTCCACCATAGCTTTGTTTCAGAAAGCACATTAAGTTACTGTCAAGGGAATAGCACACAGAGAACCAGTTTTATTTAGTTAGATTAATTCCATTTTAGTATTTCCATTAGCCATTTTAAACTTGGCACTGCAAAGTAATAAAATCCTCCAAATATTGACCGATAGAAAAGTAAATGCCACCCAACCATGACAAGCTGTTTTTCAGCCAACCTCCTAGAGATAGAAAGACTGCTATCATAATTTATTTATATATTAATAAGGCACATGATTTTTATCACTGGTTATTCCCTTCTAGCAATTAAGGCAAAGCTGATAAAATCTTTGCTAAGTCAACATTTTTGATAACTTTAAAAAATTCGTAGCTAAAAATTTTTCTGGGCTGCACACTGGGAAGAAAATGATAAAGCTTCTCTTGTAAAGTGTGCTCTGTTCAGGGCTTGAGATTACAGCTGAGTCCATGTACAGGAGGAGGGCCAAGAGGCAGAACGAAGCCTGCGATGGAACGGACTCAACCAGCATTCTTATGTGTCCCACTCAGCATTCCAGGAAAGCTGACATTTTGTATATGCCAATGTCAAATTGCCACTTAACTTGTGTTGAAAGACAAGATCCTTCATTTTCCAGGAGGAGGTACTTGCACTTATTAAATATGGCCCCAGCCTTGGCTGCTTGATCTTGGCATAGATTTAAAATATTTAAATAATTTATATTCATGGGATTTATACACACTAAGGAAGTATTTTCTGATTCGTAAATACTGGAAAGGTAGAACACATCTGTAAAAAATAAAGGCAATTCCTGCTTTTCCATATTTGTCCCTCTCTTGATTCAAGGCCAGAACTTCAGCTGATGACTATATAGCTCCAAAGTGTCCATGCCAGCTGAGAAATTGCTCTCTTTAGTTCTAGTGTTTGCCTCAGAATCATGACAATTAGCATTTATTGCAAAGTAGAAGTGATTTCTACTATATAATTGCAAGGAGAAAACTAATCCTTGGAAAAATCACAACTGGGAAAAGGGTCTATACAGAATAAATGGGGAGAACACCATTCCTGGCCTTTGGACAGTGACATTCACTTCCTCAGCAACATTAGGGAAATGGCCAGTAATCCCAATTTCGTAAAGTGTGCCCACTGTTTCGCCACATGTCATTGGGCCGTGCTTTCTAGAAAGCCTTGTCATTCTGCTTAATAAGATTACCCAGGCACAAAAACAAAAGTATCAGTGTGTTAATAAAATATTTTAGAAAATTGATTTTTTTACTTTCTCATTATCCACAGAATATATTCTGTGGATATATACTGGAGTGTCTGTAAAGCTATACCTTTGTCCCTTGACAATAAAACTTGTGACTCAAATAAGGTGAAGTGTCTAAATAGAAATGAAAATCCTGGGATAAGCATTGCAGTATATTGCACATTTTCCAACTAAGCAAGCCCCCAGCAGCAGCTAAAAGTGATTTGGTGTGATAGGCAGACAGGGACGAAAAGGATGCCTTCCTTAAGTGCCTGTCTTCCCTACAAGGCTGCGAATTTCATAGCAGAACTGAGATGTGCTACTAAAATCTGTTGGTTTAGCTGTAGAGAATTTCACCTGTTAATTCAGCCTTTCCGGCTATGTATCTTAGTGAAAAACAGGAGTAGCAAATGCAGTTTTGTTAATGTATTTAGCAATGTTAGGTTTTCTAATGATCATTATAATTCCTAATTTTAATGAGTTTTTTTAGAATTTTGCATTGGATTCTGCTATTCGCTGCATTTTTAGTCAAATTTTAGGTTTTAATCCATTTTAAGGTTAGCTGTAAGGGATCCAATGGTTTCCTGCAGAAACGGAAAGAAAAGCATGACAGTCCCACCTCACTGCCCTAGAAACAATCTTTTCTTTTAGATCTCTACACACGGAATCCTTAAATTACCTCAACAACCATGCTGACTTTGTACACTGAATTAATGAAACTCTGTTTAACCTGCAAATCTTATAACTAGCAAAACCAGGTTATATTTCCTTAGCCAACACAGAATTTCGTAAAACTACTGTTCTGTAATTGACTCTTAAGCCACAGTAGCTCAAGTCCTGAGGAACTGTAAAATATGGTATGACTTAGGTTCAGTAAAACAAAGTGAATGAAGTGCTAATTTGATAATTGTGTGGTTCATCTGAGTACTAGAACACAATAAAGCACGCCTCATTCCATCATAGCAGGCCACCTCAGGGGGATTGTGATGGTCTCATGCCTTTCACCACTCAAGCAGCATCACACGTACACCAAAGTGTGCCCAAAGGGCTTTGCTGCAACTGCAGTGTAGGTTTCTGTCAACTGTTTTCATTCTAAGGGATGGACTGTTTTCTTTTAACCATGCTTTGAAATATATTTTCAGTAGACACAAATCTAGTTTAATATAGCTGTATATAAGGACAGGGAATGTGTGATCAAAGTAGAAACTGCCCTTGTTTTCTGCTTCACATTCTTTCTAGAGGTTCTGACTTCATTCAGATACAAAGAAAAATGAAAAGAGGGGTTCAGGAACAAGTTTCTGTCCATACTCCGGTTACCTCTGAGTTTCCAACCATTACCATCACCATTTTCAGCCTTACTCTGCCCAGTTACCAGGATCCTAATGCTGCAGTAACACCCAGTCCCTTTTAGGGCTGTGGTGACTGGCCTGGTAGAGTCACATGAAGAAACAAATCCTTTTTTGTGTTAATAGGAGCAGAACTGAAAGCACCTCCCTGCCCAGCTTCAGTGCAGCAGGTTCCTAATGATGGAACTGCTCTCAAATAGGCTGCAGTACCTGACAGGAAAAGCTTTATCTTCTCTTTCACAAGAACCTTTAAACCTCCCTCTAAATAAAAGCTTATCTGCTAATTGGTTTGACCCCCAATTCACCTGTTCATTAAAGGAATTCATCATTTTTGCCCAATCTGATGGTTAAAAGGTATTGGTAACTCTCACCTGGGAGTGTGAATGAGGTTTGGTTTTTTATTCCAGGTACCTTGCTGTTACATTCATTTTGAAACCCCTACAACACCATTAATTAAGACTTTTTTGAACCTCAGAAATCAAACAGTGACTTTATATGATATTTAAAGACAAATAATGGATATTAAAGTATCACTGAATATAGTAATTAAAAAAAGAAAAAGGCAAAACCAGCAGTGTTTGCTTAAAGACTTGCAGAAAGGATTGATAATTATCCTGGCATTACAATAGGTCGATTTCTACAAGGTTTGCATCTCTTCACTTTATATTACTTTGCACACATGACTTTGAGGTATTATTTTTAGGCTAATTTTTTACTAGACTTCAGAATCTCATACTTGGTGACAAGTCTGTACAAGTCTAAATAGGGTTGCAGTTCCCAAGGGGAGAGTTGTTAGAAAAGAATTTATGAGATACTATCTTAACGGGAATATTCACCTCATCTGCATCTTACAAGAAACCTCTGGAGCCTGTCATGCACAAGCTGCACTCTTACCAATTCACAAGAATGATGCTTGACAGATTTAACCCTCTGATGCTGGATCTTCTCAAAAGAAGAGACAATTTCTGTTGACTGTGATGGCACATCAGTAAAGACAGTAAACGTGGAAGAGCAGAGCTCAGCTGCACTCAAAGGTCAGTGTTTTGCAACACTGGCTGGTGACAGTTGGATAAAAAGAGAGAGATGGTGTGTGTGCATGTGTGTGAGGCTGTGTGGGCTCACAAAATGGAATCAAAATGAAAAATTAGTTAAGTGGCCTGGAAACACAATCCCAATTTTCCTTGTCATTTTCCATCGTCCTGTAGAAGTTCAGCTCTGCAGAGAAAATATATACCTATATCATGCAGGGATAAATAGTGATGTTCACCTTATCTTACTCAAGTCAGCACTGAAGACTAACGCAGCTGGAAATTTTTTGTTTATTCCAGAGAAGAAGCAGCCTTCAATATCAAAGTTCTGACAAGTCTGGAGGAAGTCAGTAGAAATTCAGATGGTGGGACTGATAGTTCTATAGAGCTTTTCAGATTAATGTTCATCTTGACTGACCTTTGGTAAAGCCAGAAGTTCTCAAGGCTCCAGTTACTGTTCTTTAGCACTCAGAGCTTTCCAGCCACTCTGAAATATAATTGGTCTCTTACTAAGCTGGTCCCGGTTCTTTGCCCTGTGTTGTGTCCGTGGAGAATGGCCAATCTAACTGACTGATAAATGCAGTCAGCCCTTTCATGACAATTCTTCAAATGGCTCCTGAAAACTCTCCCTCATTAGAAGTCAACCCTAGCAGTAAACGATCTTGGGACCCTTCTGTGTGCAGTGGTACAGTGGTTCTGTACAGAAGCACAGAGTAGGGCTGGCATTCCAGACTAGTACAGAAAAGCTAATTTCTTTAGCTGTTCCATTAAATCCCAGATGAAAGTGTTCATTAACACAGCTGCAAGTCCAGTCCTCAGAGCTGTAAGAGCCCTACTGCTGACAGAGATCCCATGCTATGTATGCACAGCACAGGCCTACAACGCTGTGTAAGGGAGTACAAGTGCAAATTGAACTGCAGCAACATTCCCGTTCCTAATATCATCCATATCCTTTGGGATATCTTTCCATCATATTAGCTGCTCCCAAAGCTGATGTAAGAAAAGCAGATTTCCCATAAACATGATTATTCAGGAATCTGGAGTCAACTGGTCATGCAACAGATGCCTTGTAATTCTTCCACACTTGTGTCTTCATTTCTGTGCTTTGGGAATGAAAGGATTTGTTTTCCAAGTTCTCCAAAGCAGGTGTTCAAGCCAAAAACAGGTGGAGGACCGGACAGGCGACCTTTCCTAGGCTTCTAGCTACAAACATATGGACACGAGCCCTGTGTGAGTGGAGATGAGACCAGAACTGCACACACGGTCTCCGGTGTGCTTCCTCTGGTGGTGGATGTGCCTCAGAGAGAGGAACTCCCCAAAGCACGGTCGGGTGTGTCAGACCTTATCAGCTGCTGGCAATGATAACGAGCAAGGAGGCATCCGACTTTCTTAGCAGAGCAGGACAATGAATAAGCAAAAATTAGAACGAAATTAGGACTAGAAAGGTGTTAAAGAGCCAAAGTAGGGAGAGGTGGAAGCTGCGTTAGTGCTCAGGGAGCCCTGATGCTGCTCCTGCAGAGCTGGCAGCGCTGCTGGGATCCCGTCCCTGCAGAGTGGCTGGGGCACTGCTCAAGGAGCTCCTCTTTGTCCAGTTCCCCGTACAGCTCTGCCACGTCCCAGGACTTTTCGCTTGCTGAAGGAGCTGCTCCTTGTCATTCCTATAGTTCCTCTCTTGCCTGATAAAAATAAAAGTCAGGAAAGAGAAGAGCATTGGGATCCTTCCAGGGGTTACTGCCGGTGTCTTTAGGAGCGAGTTACTGAGGTGTGACTTTTTTTCAGAATTTTTTAAGATGATTTCCCCGCTCAGGTTTAAATTTCAAGCGCATCAAGACCTCAGCTCAGTGAGAAAGGGACGCTCGGGTTGGTACCGCTCCCGCCGGGGCTCTCTGCTGCCATCTCTTGGCACCGCCTCGCGCCTTGGGATCGAGATCCCGCGGAGTTTGGAGACGTCTCGAGAATCTCAGGAAAGGATTTCACCAGGGATACTGAGTTACCCATACCCTTACTTAGGATACTAACCAACAAAGGCATATTCATGTCGCTGAACCAAAAGAGGAATTTAAATTATTTTTCCAGTCTTTCCAAGTTACCCTGCTCCACTACTGCTGGAAGAAGTGATTTCCAGCCATGCTTGTAGCTGTAGCTGTGTGTAACAGCACCAGGAGACGAAGCGGTGACAGCCAGGGGAGAAGCTGCTGGATTTCAGCAGGAACCTGGTTCCTGGTGCCACACTGAAAGGTGCGGCACTCCCAGTCCGTGCCAGCTGTGTGCCACCACTGCAGCATGTAAGGAAACAGACACAGGACTCCTCCAAGGATATTGCAAGGGTATAGCAGGGTTAGATAAACATACAGCGTAAATATTTTGTTATCATATTTACCCAGATTACCCAATAATATCCATACTGTAACTCTGTAAATTGTGTTTATTTACTCTTGCATACTGAACCAGCAGAAGAGGCTTGCAGCATTTCTGTGCCTGCTGAAGGAGGATATTTTGTTTCCTATGTTATTGGGAAAAAAGCCAGAATTTCTTCCCTCCCTTCTCCCCTCGCAGTGTAGAGTTTCTAGAGATTTGAGTCCTCTCTGTTGTTTACTTTGACCAAATTGGTTGCTTTCAGGAAAATTTTTTCTGTTCTAACTTCGGGAGGAAAACTCTTTTACCAGTAAGCTACTCAGCAAAGCAGAGTTAAGCAGCTGAAGAGAAGTGAAAAACTGAAAAGCAGCCACAAAAGACTGCTGAGAGAAAGAGGTTAACAGCAGGGAATGAGGAGTGTCAAACAGCATGAGAACCATGAAGTAAAAAGAGTGAGGGCATCTAGCAGCAGTGGAGCAAGAAGCAGAGTGTGGACAGAGGATGGCGGGAAAGATCAGATCGTGTACCTGGGAACATAACTTGCCCTTAATTCCTGCTCTCTCCATGGACTGTGGGTGAAGGATGAGGATGACTTTCTCCTGGTTATAGCAATGCTACAGATCCTGTTTCCTGTCCAAGGCATGTTTTTGAAATAGGAATTAGCTGGCTAAAAAAGAGTGAGCCGGGCTAGTACAGAGGACCTATACAGCAATATTTATCCTTTTAGCATCTAGGATAGTTTATCAGTATAAGACACTTCTAGTCAGCTCTCTTTGGTTAGGTGTTTGGGAGTCCTGTCCTAGCATGGCCCAGCTGTGAGAGGGCTCATTGTACCCAGGAAGGGCACATTTACGAGTTTTACTGTACTTGAGCACATCTTTCGCTTCCTTTGTGCCATTGCTTTGTGCCATTGGTCACTGAAGGGGTTCTGGACATGCATGATGTGGTAAACTTTACTGAAAGTTCTTTGAAAATTTACTCGTGTGTTTTATGCTATCATAGTTTTAATGATAACGATTATCACAATTCTATGATTCTTTTCAACAGCAATTGAACAGTTTTAATCAAGTAAAGTTACTCTGAAATTTGCAGAACAAAGTAGGACAGAGAATGCTGTATCTGGGAGAAGTTCAGCTGACTGGTGCAAAGAATACAAAGGATGACCTGGTCATATTTTGAGATTAGTTTCAGGTTCCCCAAATCATATTTTGTCAAGGCAAGAAGAAAGAAAAGTCAGTAACATGAGAATTGAATAGGATTAATATTTTCTCTGTTTTTCTCTTGCTGTACCTTGATTGCTGAGGGTAGAGCTGGGCTTTTTGATGGCACACAGGGACCCAACTTTGCATTTGAAGTTCAAGCACATTTTGCCTAGCTGGTAATTCAGTTTAAAGCTAAGCTCTGTAGGCACATGACCGGAAGGTGCCATTAGACAATGTTGTACCAGAAAATCTTCCAAACATGTTATAACATCTCCTCACTTGGTAAAGCTTACAGTGCTAACTGGAAGACACTCCTGTAAGATTAAAGCAATTGCATTTCGTTTGCTTTTGGATCAGCATTGCTGCTGGCAGGTTTTAGTTCTGAAGGCAGATTGGAAAATCTAATTTATTCAAGCACTGATCTTGGGAGTTTGGTGGACACTGGATTATTATGAATCAACCCCATGAAGAGATCCCATCCACAGGAGGTGCATTCCAGTGCGCTGCACCATCTCAGAGAACCTGAAATGAAGATCAGATTGGTGCATTAGGTTTGATGATGATCAGGTCTGGTGATCAAGTTCTTCTGCTTGCATTTACTCTCTTCTGACCTTCTCTAATCTCTGGGATATTTACTTGGAATTTAAACTTGTATTTTGAGCAAAACGTAGTTTGTATACGGAAAAGGCAACAATTTTACCCTTGTCAGGTGTAATTTTCTCTCCTTTTCCACTTTCTCTATCCTCCCCATTTCTTTTAATTGCCTTTCATTTCTTGTTGGCACATAAAACGCCTAGAGTGACTTAATGAAGGGATGCCAGGGCAACTAAACCCCTCTGCCAGGACACCACTCACTGGCATCCTCTAAATCAGCCAACCTTTCAAGGTCTGGGCAGATGTTTTCAAAATTAAGTGGAAACTTGCTTCCACAAAAAAAGACACAGTATTATTAGAAATGCAGTAGTAGGTACCCTTTAATGGCTGCAGTAATGGACCTACAAATGGAAATGAGATTCATGATGATTTATTGACTGAAGAAGTAGTGAAATAAAAGAAAAGCTGGCAAGAGTCACAGGAAATACTCTGATGTAAAGTATAAAATGGGCACAGTTAGAAGGATATTTACATTTTCTGGGGGGGAAAAGCCTGCTCCAGCATATGTTCAGCCACTTCTTACTGGGAGAAAACAGAAGTTTTTCCAAGGGCATCGTGCCACCTGATGTCAGCAATGCTGATGGTGAGTTGCAGCTTCCCTTCTCTCAAAAAATAAGACACAGGAAACTGTTCCCTTACTGAGGTCAGGGGTACGTACAGAAATGCCAAGCAGGTTATGAAGCTATGCAGAAAAACAGTAAGGAAGAGCTAGAGAAAGATTTGAAGGAAAAAAAACAACTTTCCCCCACCTTATTGGTGCCACTGTGATGTTCTCACCTCTCTACATCCAACATTCAGTGTCTCTGGTATTTTGTAAAGCTGTTGTGAACGTGATGTTTGTTTTTCATTGCTTCCCCAAGGTTCCTAGTGTCCCCTGCCCCACAACAGAAACAGAAGCTTGCTCAGCAGAGCTCAACCCCCACTGGGAAACCCCATTCTTCTGAGGTGAAAGGAATGGGATATTTCTCTGAGCATTTTGCAGGCCTCAGTCTTTTCCAAACTCTTAAAAGCGTGGTTTGAAATGTTTTTCCCACATCCTGGTGACAATTCGTCACTCCCCCGTGATGCCACGAAAGACCTGCTTATTCTCTGCTGAGCACAGTGCTGAAGGGCTCAGCAGAATGGATGGCAAAGCGCCAGAAGCAGCAGGAGCTGAGATGTGCTCTCAGTGGACAAGAACAGAACCTTCACACAACCTCTGTGCTGTCTGCAACCCCTGGCCAGCGCTACATCACTTTGCCTTTTCAAAGGGATTTAGTTGGAATACCTGTGTCCAGCTCTGGTCAGCTGACAAGTTTAGATTCCTGTCTGTGGTGCGGAACCATGCAGGTGGAGGAAGAGACAGCACAAGTCTAAAAGTCAAGCTTGTAATGGAGAATCCATTTATCATGAATACAGCATCACAGTAAAAGTGTCATTCTGGCTCTTCCTTGCTTTCTTCACTCACTCCTTTTCTCCTTTATTTTCTTTCTCCTTCTGGTCTTAACCAAGCAAGAAGAAAGGTGGGTGCAGGCCCCAGCACCCTTCGTGGGCTGTTGAAATAAGCATCTCTAACTAAAGGGATTGCTTCTTTGAAGGGCTGCAACACCAATAGTTTCAGCAAAGCTACACTCACACACTAGGACATAATTCATCCACGCCCCAGTATGCAAGGAAGAAGGAAAAAGGAGTTCAGTTTCCCTTGGCTGCACAGCCATTATTGGACCAGGTCTGAAGGCAAGGCTGGCTCCCACTGTACACACTGTCACATGGATTTACTACTAATGCACTTCTTGCCTCTGCTCAGTCGTGGGATAAGACATTTGCAAACATGGCATGTGGAGTTCACAGGAATCTTTCCAAATTCCTGTAAAGAAAAGCCTTCTTCCTCTCATAAACTTTATAACCCCACTCTAAGGTCTCTTGTACGAGAACTTGATGGCGTCAAATTCAGATGCTGGGTTACAGACAGGTCAAGGCAAAATGAGATGGTACTCCAGTGTTATTTGTAGTGCCGATGAGGCTGCCAGTGATTTTGAATCAGAACTTCTAAATGTGCTGTGGAATATGCTAAGAGCTATCATCTCTAAGAGGGGCTTTTATTGCTAATTGCAACATTGCCCTGTGCAAGGTCCCCTTCAGCCTTGAGACCTGGCTCTGCAAGCCACTGAGTGGGGCTGGGCTGAGCGCTTTCGTGGTCTGTGCTGGGAGTCCCATGGAGAAGGTTGTGGATGCTTTTGAGCTTTTGGCTGCTAAAACCATTAGCCTGGATGAAGAGTTTGTTTTTGTTGTTTAGCTGCCAAATGTGGTAGCCAATAGAAGTCAAAGGACACTAAGTTTGGGAATATCTTTAACCACACATCCATCACTGGTCTTTTTATTTGGATGATTGCTTTTTCATCAGAAAACCCTCTCTGGAATCACCTGCCTCTTCCATTCAGTCACAGTTTCGCTTTTGTATTGCAGCAGCGTGAGGCTGAAGGGTTGGCAGAAATATTGTGCTTTGTTAGAGATGGAAAGGATGATTTTATATAGGAAGAAAGTGTGGGTCACTTCATTTCTGCAAAGATTCTGCCCACAGTGGAAAGATTTTCTGTCAGGAGACTTCTCAAATAAATATTCATTGCTTTGGTGGAGGGACCTTTCCCATACATCTGGTCGTTTGAAAATGAAAGAGCAATATTGCAATGCAGACGGTACCTTCCAGCACAGCTGCTTCCAATTTGATATTCCTTGGGAAGCGCACCATCCAAGACTGTTGAAGTATTTCCATTTCTCTTCTGCTTCAAGACATTGCAAAGAGAGAAGAGTCTGGGTGGTCCTTTCCAGTGTGCAGCATCAGAGGGTGAGGAGAAGAGACCACCGTGGGGAGCTGCACGTGTCAGTGCCAGGTGAGACTGGACAGGCTGTGGGGGAATGGGAATGCACAGGTATTCCAGGTTTTACAAGTATCTGCCTTCAGCACCTCGTTTGCCAGTCTGAGGCTTCAGTCACAAGTGTATGGGGAAGGGGCAGCTCAGGCGTTTGAGATCCTGTCTAGGAAAGTTTGTGGAGAGTAGATTTGACCGCGTTCTCCTCGGAGAGAATGTGGACATTGGGAGCGAACTGCGTTGTGCTCTTCTTCCCTTTGACCACCGGGAGGAGCTGGCACAATGGGCTCCCCAAATGCCCCAGCGCCTGCACTCCAGACTGGTTTTAGATGCAGTGGAAGCAGCGATGCCTGGGAAATGTGCTGCGGGGCGGGGTCCGTGTGAGCAGGCTAAAGAGAAGATCCCTGCTCGCACATTCTCCACTTGCACTGCTCTTCCGGTACATAAGATCAGATATTCCTTTCAGCTCAAGGATACACCTTTAAATAGCATAGGTGCCACAGAACAGCCAGAAACCAACGTACACCAAGTCACACGGAAATACCAGAGACATGTCTGAGCCATCCAAAAGCCAAATTTTGCCTTCAGCCAAGAGGCAAATGTATGAGCAGGCCTCCAGTCTGAGCAGATGCCTCAGGCCATGTTCCTGCCCTCCTGGCAGCCCCAGCTGCTCCTGACCAAGGGCCACCCTTGTCTGACAGTGCTCAAGAGCACGGGGGAGGAGGGAGCCAGAATGTTTAGACCTTTTCCAAAATGTCCTGACTCAACTGTCTTCTCAGCGAAGATGAGGGCAATGAAGAGTTTCTGAGACCACAAATTTAAAAACCAAAATACTGTTTGAAGAGTGTGGACTCTTCCCTCTCAAGGCCGTAACAATGGGCATGTCTGCGGCTGTGTCAAATCTGTGCAGCAATTCTTCCTAGCTTGCTGCTTTTTTAATTTTGCAGAACTAGTTCTGTGCAACACGAATGAAATAGGTGATAACTCTGACCTTTGGCTCAGAGCACAGGTGGCAAACATTGTGCAGCCCCTCCAGAGCTGTCTGGGGCTGAGGCAGTCACCTGTGCCTCACTCAGTGTCTCATGGACCAGGCCAAGGAACACGGACACCTCCAGCTGTGGGAAGAAAAATGGGAGAGTGCCAAGGACGTTTTGCTGAGCTAGAATTTGCTTATGATATTGGAGTATCTTTGTGCCTGTCTGTTTGCCCTGAAGATTTTCAGACTGCACAGAGCAGCTGCTCCCCAGGGAACAGGATGAACTCTCACTGTAGCTTTGAAAGGCTAGAACAATTCAGGAATTTCCACCTCTACTTAGGTTGGTTGCAGAAGTTAAAGAGACCAGTAAGCCACGCATCCTGACATTCAGTAATGTATCTCACACACACTGGGTCATGTATAGCCATACTAACCATGCTTAGCTAACAGGAGTGATAGGATTTAGTGAGCACATCTCAAGCAAATACAAGAGCTACTTGAGTGATGCAAGAGCATGGAAGCAATTTGAGTATTTTCCATCTCAGATGCTGAATTTGGGACTTTCAGCTAATCATTTAAACTGCAGAGCATCCAAAGTCCTTGAAAGTCTTTAAGATAAGGAAGAGAGGAAGAATAGGTAGCCATGAAGCATTTATTTTCTTGGCTCCTCACACATTGCCTGCTGCCAATTTTCACTGCTCTGCACACAAAAAGCTGTTTGTCTCTTAATGCTAAATCCCATACTGGGATTCACAAACAGTTCTTCCATGTGTCTGTGGGGACCAGGCAGATATACAGAACTGCCATCAAAGAAGCTGAGTGCTTTGGAAGGAGAGAGAATGGGACCAAATTCTTAATGTTGCTATTCTGCGTTCAGCTAGGGAAGGTAATTTCAGTATTAGCACAGGAGTAGATCTGCAAATGGAGTCTGCAGTTCAGTGCTGTGTCTGCCCAAGAAAGCTCCAAAATTCAGCAGTGAGGCAATCTCATGGGTGAGAGCACCCTGAAGAGCTTGACAGCCCAGATCGGCTCCGTAAGAAAGCAAGTGCTACTCCATAATGGCTGTCACTCGAGGTTCAAGGCTGCCAAACTAGGCCATGATACCTTTTTTTTCATATGTCTCTAATTTTTCCAATATCATACCTCATAGCAGCCCTTTGTAGTAAGGCTCATTCCATATCTCATAGAGCTGATCCTTTTGACAAACCAAAGGCATTTTCCCATGAATAACGTAGCAGAGTTGCAAACACCATCCAGGAGTTCCTTGACACCTGTAGTCCTACAGTTTGCTGTCCCTGGGAGGATTTGGGACCATGATTTTGGTTCTGTTTGCACTAGCTAATGTGGTTTCTGTTTGGGTTTGATTGTACATTTTGTTTTCCATAAAGGACTTGCATGTTTCACTGCCACACACATGAAATTTGAACACATAGTATAGATTATCAATCAGCATGACTTGTGAACAGTGAATGTTCACAGAGTGAAAGGAGCTGTAGAGACACCAAAACAAGTCCTACTTTCTCATATATTGAGAAGCTCATTGTAAACGGTGCCCATTTGAATTCCTCTCTAAGGATTGCTAGTAAATAAAACTCAAGAAACAAGCTAAATTTGGCAAAGTTGCAGGACACATTTCACATACCCAAGCATTTGAGAGGGGCGACATCAGTTTTTGAAATTTATGGCTCCCCTTATTCTTTCACACACATTTAAAAATGTTACCGCTTCTGTATTCTGCTGCTGTTCCTACATCTCCAATAAATATCCAAAGTATGAACATGGAAATCTACCAGCAAACATTTAAGGGCGATAATGTGCTTTTCTACCAATCCATCAGAGCATCACAAGTTCCATCTGCTCCATGAAGCCTTTACTGCAGAGGTGGTAGTTACTTATAAGCTTCTCCAGAAGGGGCTGAAGGTGTAGAAAAGCAAACCTAGCATGCCAAAATATTCCCTGTGTTCACTTCAGGCTGCATGTTCAGTGCTGGTTAAAATACTTCCAATAAACACCACTTAAATTCTGAAACCAGGAAGAGAAGATCGCAGTGTGACCAATGGATATATCTCAAATACATGTGACACCATTCCGAGAGGTGACCCAAAAGTAAAATAATTTAATTTCCCAAATAATTAAAGCTTGATTTTTCATCTAATTAACAATAAAAAAGTATCTCGTGTGTTTATTCTAGTTTGCCTTTTGCCACTTCAGTGACATTTTTGACAAAAAGTATATTCTGGAAGAACACTAGAACCACACTATAACAGAGCAGGAGCTGCGCCACAATTAAATGAATTTGGAAAATGGTGTCTGCCTGCCTGAGCTCCCTTGTGGAAATAACAGTTAAGACAGTGAGATTTTTCTATTTTGCCCTATGCTTTTATGTCTAAATATTCACAGTCACCACACCAATGCACTTGCAATTGAGGAACCAACTGTGCGAGCCGGGAAGAATGCTTCCAGGCAGGTTTCAAATCAGTCAATGATTTATGAGTTATTTATCATAAAGGAAGGAACGTGTCATCTGTTGCCTTTAAATCTGGACAATCTTAAAGGCCAAGAGAAGCTTTTCATGCCAGTGTCCTGTGTCAGCAGTTTCTGATTGCATTATATTGATTTAGGGTTTTAGGTTACATATACACTTTAGATTTAGGTTAGAAGAGGACAAGTGATTTTTTTCTTTCTGTTTGGTGTTTGGTGGAAGGAGGAATGAAATGTCTCTGTTTAATTGGAGAATACTTTATTTATGGAATGCATTGCGGTACTACCATTATACTTAAGTAGCAATTCATTATGTGACTGTGTTTTCTTTCAGTCAAAATAGCTGCAATTTTTCTCTGTGCTCAGTGGAAAATTTAAGTCTTCAAAGTAATGGTTTAATCCACCTAAATTGCAAAAATGTTAATGCTTCCTGTCTCTTCCTTTTCCCACTGTGCCTCTTTTTCCCTCATTTTCTGTGAGATTCCATCCTAAGTTATTTGCTACAGCCAGGAATGCTGCTTTTTCTTGGCTGTGTTCTTTCCCTTTCTTCAGGACTGCATGTCCTGGGAGAATTAAAGCAGCATTAGTCAAAAAAATATTTGCCAATATATGGATATATCTCAAATACATGTGACACCATTCTGAGAGACGACCCAAAAGTAAAAATCACTTAATTTCAGAAATAATTAAAGCTTGATTGGCATGGAGTACTGTAACTTCAACAAATCTTGGCCCTTCACGTCCACACACTGTTAAGGCATAATTTGAATTCAATGCTCTCTCACTTTTCTGCAACACAAGAAAAGCGGTGATTAAGGAAATTGTAGAGTGACTGAACTTTATTCTGCAAGTGACTCTCAGTAGCGATCAAGACTGTGGTTTGGAGATGTTTGTTTTGGAAAATAAAAATGAAAGGAAAATAAAGCAGTGGCATACATAGGGAGACGATCTAGACAGCCTGTGCTGGTAGCTTTAGGAATACATTACCTGGAGGCAGAATGAATAAATGTTAGTCAAAAATGGTAAAGGGAATAAAGACCCTTGTCTGTATCAAAAGAAAATACTCTAACTTGAGAATTGTTCAAACTTACTAAGTGACAATTCTGTATTCATATCCCTCACAAAGCTTAGGAACATAAAAGTAAAGAAACAACCAAGGTTATCACAAATCTAAGCTTCACATGCAACAAATGCTTCTTCAGTCAAATAGGAAGAAATGTCTCTCATGACAGCATAAACATTAGTGGTACCTGACAAAAATAGTAATTATTAAGTACTTTTTAAATCTTACACTACTTTCATTGTCAAGTGTGAAACTTGGCGAGCCCTCTTCCTTCCCAGCACAGGAGAACGTGTGACACGGGAGGCACAGCCTGGCTTATTGTGCAGCTTTCTGAGGGTACCACTTTGACGTGTTAGCTATGCAGAAAATACCAGCTTTTCAGAACATCTGAAAGTTGTTCTTAACTTACAGAGAAAATACAGGTTAAAAAGCTGATTCATGACAAGCACAGAGTTGATACAACAGGTATTTTTTCAATTCTTCTGGACAAGAAAGACAGAATTACCCATCTTATTGGCCCTCTGAAGTTGTCCTTTGGTCCTTGACAGTATGAGAACCATCAAGCGCTCCTTGCAAGATATCTCTAATGAGATAACATTTTAACACTGGGCTGTTTCTTTTTGCCTCTGTTGCTGTCCTATTAACTTTTAGAAATGAGTGATATTTCCAAAGACATGGAGTTCCCATGCTTTTTGTGAAAAAAATCTTCAAGTGTATATAGGAAAGAAACATGCTACCAGCTTCTGTGAGAATGCTGGGTTGGCTGAACTTTACTGTCCCGATATGCGCAGATTCTGAAATAGGGCATTAAATATTCTGATCTGTACAGTTATAAATAGATCTACACACACAGATTCCTATCTATTCTGGTCTATATAGTAGCTAATGAGTCATCCCTGGAATAGTTTGGATGTTGTATAACTGCAGATACAGGATGTGGGGGACGCAGTTAGCCTTGGGAGCGTGGTAAAAACATGGGAGCTCTGCAGAGCAGGGGGTGAATTCAGGAACACAGTGTACAAATCTGTACAGACCCAGACTTTGTTCATTTTGCTGCTCACAGAATAAAAAAAAAGCTTGTTATTTGTCCAGGAAAATTTTCATGTAGCATAGGAGTACATGCAAACTGTGAGTGGAACAGCACTAACTGTTAGCTCCTGGTGATAAATTTAAAAGCAAAACTTCTTTTAGTCCTCATCATTATCGGACTCTTTTTCAGGTCAGGCAATTACTGTGAATCCATGGCAACTCTTCCTTTAGACTCTTACATTAGTATTTACGTGAGCAACTGAAGGGACCAACAAGAGACTGAGTTATCAGTGCAGCTTCAACAGGACTGTACAAAGGTCAGAGGTAATAAGGGACTATTTGCTTAAGAAGCCATACCCAGGTTTTTCTTATTCCTTTGTAAGGCCACTAAATACGGCAGAGGTTTTCATCCTCGAGGAACAGAGTGAATAAAGACTTTTATTTTCACAGTCCATAGTTGAATCAGCAATGATGACTTCAGTGTATTGTTGCCTGCCTTTTGCCAGTCAGTGGCAAACAGTCAAATTCATGCATGTCACATCAAGCTAACTGGCCAAGAAGAAAGAAGAGGAAAAAACCCTGTTCATATAGATGTACTCCTAATTGTTTTCTAATCAGTTTACATTCCGTTTGTAATCAGAGAAGCCAAATCAATATTCAGCTCGGCAGGTGTGCTACGGAGGCAATCTTCCCTGATGCCAAAAATTAAAATAATGCCAGCTTGCAGTGTTACGACTTTTCTAATCTCACTGTATTAACAATGCTGAATCTTCAGTTTCCCAGTTGCCAGGCTGTCACGGCACCCCTCGCTGTGAGGATGCTTTACTACGTACTGACAGGACCTTACCTACCTCAGTAATTCTCAAAATAAAAAAGAAATTCTTCTGGGTCAGATTCATGTGGGAGCAGGTGGCTGACATTATCGATGCCCTTAACACTCCTAATCCAGACCTTGGCCATGAAGTCCAGAAACAAATGGAAGATATTTGGGACAGGAGGCTGACAGCTGTAAACAACTGCATGAACCTACTCAGCCATTGCATGATTTAATTTCTTTGTTTTGCTTAGGCCCTTGGGGCTAGATTTGTTCCCTCTGAGAGTAAAAAAATACATGTGTAATGATGTAATTCAGTATTGCATCCTTCACAGCAAAATAGCGGCCAAATTGAGATTAGACAAGCACCTTTTTTTCTGGTATTTTAAGTTTTCATTTTTTGACAAGTAACCCCCCGTCCCCAAAGCAGGGCCAGCCTCACAGTTGGCGCTGTTTTGTTCCTTCTCAGTCCAGTCAAGTTTTCTGTACCTCCAAGGACTGAGAGTCCACAATCACCAGACTGTTTTAGTATTTCACCAGGCTTGTTTCAATTTTTATACAATATCCACTTGGAAACTTTATCATCAAAAGATACACCTCAGTTTTATTCCCAGCTGTTGTGTTACAGTACAGATATATCAGAGCTCGCTTTCAGTGAGCTGGGTTTGGATCCGAGCCGCTGGTCACAGCAGCATGGAGCTAAGAAGAGCCTGTAAAAAACACTTGAGAACCATGGGGTGAGCAAGGAAGCAAAGGAGTGAATAATCTCTTTATCAGGAGGGCATGATGGGACTAAATGGATCCAATTCAATAATAAGGAACAGTAGAACATTGGGTATTTCAAACACTGTTAATAGTCTGTGCCAAGTCACACCTAATTGGCATTTTATTGCCAAGTTCTCTAGTGTCTCAAACTGCTGCCTCCTAAATTGCGTTAAGTGTGAAATACAAGTCATATTCCATTCATCAAAGCACTGCTAAAGGCCAGCCCTGAAGTGATTGCCTTTCCAAGTGAGCCAGGGATGGCCGAGGCAGTCAGATGTGAGAATGGAGGGAAGGCGACATGGAGGATGGAGACTGGTAAATCAACAACGTCCAAGCAAGGCTGGAATGTTGTCTGGGCACTGTAACCATAGAGAACTGGAACTGAAAGAGTCAACAATGCAGATACAGCAAATCTGTGCAGAGGGAAGGGATGTGAGAGCTACACGTTGATTTGTTTAGCAAAAGCTCCAAAAACATGGTGGCATAGGGAAAGGAGGAGCTTCCATTCTTGAAAGAAACTGCAATGCCCTTTTCCAACATGACCCTGACTCCTCAAAGCTGGGAATACTGAAGAGCAGGAAGGAAGTAGCTGTGTGTAAATGAATGCAAGCAATGAGTGACAAGAAGGTGCACAGACTTAAATAAGTGAATGTGGGGGGATTTTGGAGCCCTCTCAAATCCTAAGCGCCCTTCTGCTTTGGTGGCCATACGTTCCCAAAGAGAAACAGGGTTTTTTAACAGAAAACCCTAAGTGCTCCCAGCGTTACAGCCTCAGGAAATGGAGTTTTGGAGCGACTTCAGAGCATCATCCTGGCAGCAGGGTCCTGCTGCAGGGAGGGGAGGGAAGGGAAGGAATTGTGGCTCAGCAGAGGTTATGGAAGAGGCAAGTGACACAAACTCTAGCAGCTGAAGAAAGTTTAAATCCCCAGAAATCCAATGTGATGAGTCCCAAAAACAGCTTGTTAAGAGCTCAGCTTTCTCAACAATACATAATATTTTGAAACAATTAAGTTGACACTTCAGTAGCAGCATGACATCTTTAGCTGAGGTCTGTGACAGGAGGATTTATAGCTTTAATGAAACACAAGGCAGAACATTAAAAGTAAGCAATATATAAAAACTTGCTTCAGTGACTTAGACCAGTGTCCACAATCACATGAGCCTCTGAGAAAATGCTAAGAATATTCAGATAATAACTGATTCATGAGATCAGCTTAATTATCAACAGGATGCACTGTTAAAAATTACTTGTGATAGAAAATTCCAGATAACGAAATAAAACGCTGTTGTTTTAAGAGATGGAATTGAAAAGAATTTAGAACAAGGCCAAAGGATGATGAGGTTTTAAGGAATGAACCATTACTACTTAGAACGAAAGAATAATAAAAAATAAGTAAATAAATTTGCTGAAACTATATGATTGCCAAGTAGCTTAATTTTTTTTTTTTTTTGGTGGCTGTATTCACACTGATCTGCTAATTTGGGATAGCTTCATTTTGCTTCTTTAGGAAAAAAAAGATGGGGTATGATAACCTTAAGAACCTTAAGATAACCTTAAGAAAGGGGAAACAAGCTTGCTGCATCTCGAATTAGACACAGGAAAAATAAATTTATATTCAATAACACCAGATCAGAGAGCATTTGCCTCTAATGGTTTAGCTTAGCATACTGTAAAGATCAGGGCAATTTATAGAACACTGATCTGTGTTGTTATAGCCAAACTTTCATGTGCTTTCAGTTCAAGCTCTGGCACAGATATAACTCTATTTTGACCAGAGTTAATTCTCTTCAAAAGATCCCTGAGACTCCTCCACTGTCCCTGCCTTCAGTGAATTACATTAATTGTCAGCTCAAAAGGTGGGAAGAACTCAAATTTGAATGTGCTGGATTGTCTTACATATTTTAACTACAATAACAGATTTGTCTGTTTAGAGGTAGCTGTTTGCAGGAAAACAATGCTAATTAATCTTTCCATTTTCCCCTCCCATTATAGTCTCTGTAAGAAGAGAAAAGTAAATTTGAGTCGAATATGGTGAGGATTGGATATTCAAGTGTCTAAAGCTACACCACAGCCGTGTATGGGTCTGCATTCTCCATCCACACAGCGCAGGGAGCATGAGCTTGTGCTTGGTGCAGAGCTAGAGCAAGATGGCACAAATTCTGGGTCTTAGGCAGTCGTTTGGGCTAAATAGTGTAGGTAAAGTTCATGACTTGTGGCCTGAAGTTCATAAAATTTACTGAGTTAGTAAATCTAAGGGCATGAGGTCCAGTGATTATCAAATCTACCGCGGTGCAAAAAAAGTCCTACAGGAGGTGGCAGTACATCGTGATACGGATTTAGTTCTAATGTTTTTTCTGATTACAATGCTTTCTCCAACTTCCCTGTCACTGTGATTATCATTCTTTATCCAGAGTCACAAGGCACTGATAAATAGATCTCTGTGCTCAGGAACCCCAACTGTTGGATCTGGGAGATCAAAAGATCTTAGAGTGGCCGCACACTCTCCTATCAACACCTTCCAAATGTTCCTCTATCCCATGACTCAAGCTGTGGTTTTTCTAAAAGCAGAGAATGTAGTTTACTGCTGAGAATGGCTTGCAATGTGTATCTACAGCAAGGTCTTTCCTGTGGTTTAATGTAGAGCTATCCCCTCAGAAGGACTGGGCAAAGGGAAAGGTGTTGCACAGCGTCAATACCCTCATCTTGGTCTGGGGAAGGACAGAGTGGCACAGCGCAGGCACAACTTGTTCTTCTCATGGAGGTTCATGTCCAGAACCAAGACCCTGTTTCTTCTTCTCTCCAAATTACCTGAAGTGGGAGAACAGTGCTCATTTTTCTTTCCACCTCTTTTCTCCTGCATGCCACAGAAGCTGTCTGTGAATTCTTTATCCTAAAGACAAATCACTGCACTCTTTAGGCTTGTTTTGGGGCTATAATTCTTACAGGTGGCCTGCATCGGGAGAGGTCTGATAATTTTTACTCCCAGCTTGCCCACATTATCTTTTCTGCTGAGGTGCCTTCTCCATTCCAGTGCAGGAAGGCTCAGTTATTTGAACAGCTCTCAAATTATTGCAAATTCTAGTTGACATAATAGGGGAAAGCAAAAATCAGTGCCAGTTTACCATTCTGTAAGTTATTACAGTTCAGCTCATACCCCTTCAAATCTCAGGGAGCAGTGAGCCAGCTGTGTGTGGAAACCGTAACACCCTCCCACTCAGGGGTGTGTGTTTCTTGCACAGACCCTGTCCCGAGATGACAGTCATTTGTAGAAAGTAATCTTGAGGCATCTAAGCGGGGAGATAAGGAAAGAGGATTTGGCTTTTCCCATTTTGACCTTCCCCTGCACAGCCTTATGCAGTGCAAGGGCACCAGAAAACAGCACATCTTCCTGCTGTGGCTACTGCCAGAGAGCACTGCTGGTCAGGGGGCACACGAGCTGCCCTCTGACTGCTGCTCAGAGCTGGCCTTCCACAGCTCTTTGCAGTGCAGTTGCCAGAAAATCTGCTCTGAGCTCAAGCCAGAGACACTCGATTGTCAGGCTTTCACTGTACCTGCATGAATGTTAGTAAAGGTGGCATTTTTGTGGTAGAACCGATATTCTTGGCAAAGAAACCACACCCACTTTGCTGATTTCCATTTCCTGGTGTCACTCTGCTGCTGGAATATGTGCACTTTTAGCTACTTTGTCTAGAGTTGAGCATCTTTGTCAGAGGTTGTACTGGCAAAGCCATCAGGAACTGGCAGTCCAGGGCTTATAGCTGCTGTGTTAACAACAATGCTTCCATAAATTCAGCCTTTCCCATTTTTAACTAAGAATGTTCCTCTAACACTTTTCCAAACAAGAAAAAATTACAAAATAATACTTTTCAGTTAGGGATAGCAGCATTAGAGCCAGGTTGCATCACAGGGCACAGTGCAGGCACATCAGCTACACCTGAGAAAAGGGCAGAGAGAAGGATTTTGTATTCCAGCAGCACATGGAATCCCGGCTCATGGTACAGACCCAGTTCCCTGTCTGTGACAAAGCCTCAGCGAGGTGCCCTCTGTTACATTTCAATCCTCTCTGCAGTGGAAGCAAGGTAGCTAACTGGTGATAAACAAAACTTCGCCAACTTGGAGGAGAAAAGAAGACATATTGAATGGCTAATTAAAAGGCCCTAGTGATAGTAAAACTTTCAGTGTTTTAACTGTGTATATCAGAGGGAGAGATTAAAACTTCTGAAATTAGAGGCAAGTTGTTGTCTATACATTCAGTTTCTTTGCTTTTCTGTGATACCTATTTTAAGGAAAATAGGTTGCTGGGCTTCCCACAGCGGAGTGTATGTGTTCTTTCTTTAGAACATTACAAAAACTGTCAAGGCTCACTGGTCTCACTTAGGTCCTATTTTATTATCAGTGATAAAGAATTCTTGGAATTCCTCCAGTTTCCACTCAGCATCATCCAGTGGTTAGAATGTGGTACAATAATGAAGGTAACATTGCATCCTCCCAGGGAATGATGTGGAATTCGCTCTTGTAACCCTGGCTATGAACAGTTGTTGGCCATGGCCTCTCTTCCTCCTCACAGTGGAGAACAAGGCAGGGTTTTTTTTATTGCAGCAGATATAAATGGAAGTAGGAACTCGACGAATTGTAGTGACAGAGGGAGGAATCAGTTAACTGAAATTATCAGTGTCTAGGAATGAAATGTAGGAAAAAATCAGCACAAGTTCAGTGTAACTCTGTTGTTTTTTAACCAGAGTTTTATGCTTACCTGGCTTGTGAGACTTGGTGACAGGGTAGTTGGGACTTCTGTGGCCACACTAAAATTAAATAATACATTTTATTATTTTTTTTTTTAGTTCAATTCCCTATTTTTGCTATGTATGGACTAATAGGCTCAAAATTATTTGGTTTTTCCTCTTATTGTTCTTATGAGTCCTTAATCCCAACTGACTGTAATACCAGTGTACTTCATCTGTACACATTAAGCCAATTTCTGGGACTTTATATCAAAATTGGAGAGGCAGACAAGTCTGTGCCACCAGCTATCACTGATGCTCAGTGTACAAATCAAGAAAAAGAATTAAGAGATTCATATACTGTGGATAATGCCTTAAGTAGATCAAGCTTAAAATACATAAGCTCTCCCAGCAGAAACTGCTGGGTCTACAGTTATTTCCCCTGTGAGACCGTATCAGGCTTAGCTGATGATCCCCTCTGAAGCTGGTCACTCCTTCATCTGCTGCAATTTTAGGTCGCCACTGGGTGCAGTTTGGGCAGACCACTGGTCTTATCTCTCTGCTCAGTCAGCCTGTGGCAAGGTTCAAAAAGGGACTAAGTGCCACCTAGGACAGAACAGCCCAGAAAAGAACGTGCAATTCCATCTGGGTGAGCAGCCTTGCACCACAGCCCAAAGGGGTGCACATGGGCCCCAGTGTTTTCATTGTGATCAAGAACGTGTGTGTGCCAGCTGACATCGCAGCCATTTCTCCCAATTTTCTTATTGCTGTGGCCTGAAAATGTCCAACACTCAAGAGCTCCTTTTGCAGTTACTTTCCCTTAATAATAAACATTGTAGACTTCATTTTAGTCTTGCAATCTCCATGAAATTCCTTTTCCTCATGCTCTCAAGTGTTGATTTGGTATCATTTATAAGGACTGTTTTGATAAGACGCTGATAATCATAACGGCTGGGATAAAACCATCCCTTCTGTTGGCAGCATCAACAGGTCTGTGAGTGGTCCATGGCTCAGGACAGGGCATGGTGGGTGGGCAGCAGGGCAGGGAAATCCTTCATCTCCTCATTCTGGCAGCTCCTACTACACAGAGGCAGCTGGAATGTGAACTTCTCCCCCTTGCTTTGTCACTGAAATGATTTTATTCAAATATTGCAAAATGAAGGGGGGAAGAGAGAAGGGGGCAATATTTTGGCCATTTTTTTCACACTAAGGGATTTTTAAACCAATGGTTTTCATTTGGTGAGAAAGGGTTCAAACTTTGATTGGTCAACTCTACAGCTCTTCTGCTACATTGCTCGTAGGAGCAACATAATTGAAAGAGCTGATGCTGTGAACACAAGGCAGAGGCTGTGATTATTCACAGCTTGACTTTGCCAGTCAATTCCTTTTTTAAAAAAAAATACATTAAGCACTGCACTTCCAATTCCTTGCACTTTTCAGGTGGTTGACTTCTGTCTAAAAGCCTCCTAAGAACTGAATTGTGCACATTTCCAGTTTAGCAGCACATCTCTAAGCATAATTGCTATATAGCCAGTTTATTTTACAGCTTTCAGCTTATTCACTTTATTACATAACTTCTTAATTTGAGGATTAAATGGGAAAGTGATTAGTCACTTTTCTGCGTGTAACTCCATTCTTATAAACTTTAGCACCCCTGCTTTGTCTGTTCACTATTTCTTTTAAAACATCAGCAAGGAAGGATGAATGCAGGTTCTAATTAGATTTTTTTTTTTTCACAGAGAATCACACAGAGGTGTCAAGTCAAAATCCTGTAAACGCATATGCTTTAGAATGCAATTTCCAAACTGGGGTTTTTTTACAACAGGTTTTTTTGCAAAGATCAAGGAAATGTTGCTATAAAACATTTAAAAACAGTGCATGTGCTAACATCTGTATGTTTATCTAAGTCCCAATGAAAAGAGACAAGGATCTTCCTCGTGCATTGCAGTATTTACTGAAGAATGTAAAGATAAACCAATTCTGTTTCCAATAATATTTAGATTAATATGTATGATACAAAAAACCCGTGACAGCTAAGCTTGGCCACTAGCCAGTCTTAAGCTTCAAGTGACTGCAGAAAGTTACGAAGCTGTTGGTACAGAATCTATTCCAGCACCATTTTCTGGCTGTCTAGATCCATGTTCCACACGTGGAGAGAACCAACAGCTCTGCTGGCTGCACTGCCTTCCCTCCACGATGAGCCCATCCTGGTATTTCTAAATCCATCACACTGATGTCCCTACCAGAAGCCAAGGATTTGTGTTCTGAGGGGCAAGTCTGAAAGGGTTACACTTGTTCCCTGCTAACAGGCATGTCACAGGGGACAGCTGCTGCATGAGAGAGAGTGGGGGGAAAGGGAAATCTTGTAGAACCCAAGCTCCCTTTGCGTTTATTTAATACCCATGAACGAATGGGTAATAATGCTAATAATATGCCACCACCAAATAGGCCTGTCCTTTCCATCAAGCCCAGACAGCACCATCTTGCAGCTGTTGTAGTAGAAGTAGGGAAAAAAAGAGTTTGAATGGGGAACAGCTGGCACCTTGAGCCTTCTCTGTGGACCCACAAACTCCTTCCTTACAAGGATTAATACCTCAGAAACGATATATGCTTCAGCTGCAGTCACAGCTCGTGCTTAAACTTGTAGGCATTTGCACATTTGAGAGATCAGTTAAGGTCTTTCCAATGTCACACATTCAAGTCACTACATGGCAACATGTATTTGTGGCTTTGAGGAGTTCAATTGTTGCTTCTCACATGAGGTCTCAGAGCACTGATCTGCACATGGAGGCTTTTGCAGTGGCTCTGTTTCAATCATGTTCCCTTTGCAAGAGACAAAATACAATTATTAAGTAACTAGATCTGTCTTACAAGTCATAAGCTGATATCCTGCCAACTCACAGGTGTATAGATCCATGGCATCCATGTGCCAAAAGGGAGCAGGATTATATCATAAATACACAGGGTGTGAAGGAAGTTTGAAAACAAATTTGATCTCTGTAGCTGTTGAAGTTACACTTTCCTGCATTCAGGACAGCTGTTAGTGCCTTCACTGTTTTGGTTCCTGCCAGGGTTTCTAAGACTGTCTTTGGTACCTTTCTACCCACAGATCTTTCCAGTGGCCCCCAAAAGTGGTGCAAGAGCCTGAAATCAGCCCAGGTTTACTGAGTCTGATAGATTTTGGCATCATTCAGTACCTGCTCCCTTGAACTGAACGGAGCCATGCCGTACTCAGGGATCAGTGATCACCTCACGTGTGAGAGCTCTCTGGGGCTGTGACTAACCTACAGCACTGGCAGTGGAGCCATAGAGGATTTACACTAGGGTTTACAAACTGCTACAGGTTTCCAACTAGGAGTACAAGTATCACAGGAAAATGATGTGTGAGTGCTGCCCCTCTGTGCAAATGTGCACGGCTGGGAACTGCCTCCAATGCTGCCACAGCAGTGGACAAGCAAAACCAGTTTATATTCGCAAAACAAGGGTAGTACACTTTGCTCCAGGTGTGAACATTGATATTACAGTCTGTGATTCCTGACTCCTCACGATTCACTCAGCATATTGTGTACACACACAGAGCAGCAAAGCAAATGAGTATGACATGCCCGCTCTTCCTAAAGGAGCTGGGTTATAAAACAAAGTAAATACACTCCTTTTTTCTTAATGGTGAGCCACAGAACTTGATCTAAGGGGTAATACATTTCTTGAGCTATTTCTTAGGGTTTGCAAGTGTTTAAAGAGGATTTTTTGTAATGTTTTGGTTAACTACATTATACTAGTTCCCAACCAACTATTTTATCTTCTGAGGCAAGAAGCCTTTAGACTTCCCTTGCATAATAAGGCTACTATTTATTTAATAAGCGTTGAGATAAGTATTTCATTGAGGTTTTAGTGGCAGAGGTGGTGTGTGGTTTACAGGTTTCTTACTGTTGTTCTCTCATGGGAGGTTTCCTATAACAAGCCGCACTCTCACTATATCCCAGTTGGTCCTCACCTCAGTGTTAACTCACATGTTAATATTTTATTAGATTAGACTAGAATATTTTAGTCAATTGAACATAAATATTTAGGCATCCTATAGCCAGCAGCAAGCAATGTTAAAATACTTTTCAACTCCTTTTGCAAAATTTGTGTCTATTTCGTGTTATCGCAAAGATCTCTAATCCTTGTACCTGACTCCTAGCAATGTCTTATCATGGATAAATCATGAGTGCTGTCTTACCTAGCTAGGAAAGCCAGGAAAGTGGCTGAGTGTAGACCAAGCCTAGGAAACTTAGCTAGTATAAGCCTGACCTCAGTCTGAATTATTTTGTAGTGAGAATTGAACGTTAGTTCCTTCACAAACACAGGTTAGTGTGAGGGAGTGTACAAAAACACCACGGCTTTCAAATGTACCTGAAGGAACTTAGTCATAGGAAAATCAATGCAGCTAATCTTCCTAGATCAAATGGATCCCTATGAAAGTGCCAAACATAATCTTTCAGTTTGCTTGTATAAGAGCGTTCTGCTCAGTCTGATACAGATCTGGGGTGGATCTGGATGCAAGGATTACACAGACACTAAAATGTCAGAGAATTTTTCCAGTGGGCTATGGGAGAGTCTTCTGTTTGCATTTGCCTGGCAGAATGTGGAGAGAAATATGAAATACAGCTCCT